>CM058229.1:84791759-85067784 GCA_030180135.1 Orychophragmus violaceus | reverse complement strand
TTATTCAGGCAATCTCTAAGCTTTCTCGACAAAGCTATCAAATTCGGTCATCATGACGGGTGAGTTCGATCGAAGCTTTATCATTGGAGAGCTATGTATCTGTGTATCCACGGGAGAGGAATTGGATTCTTATTGATCTCGATTTCTGATAAAATTGACTCGAGAATTTTGTGCGCGTCTTTATGTTCCGTCTCTTTGTAGAGTATAAGCAAGATCAGGAGATGGAGATTGAAGCTCTTGAATCTATACTTGCCGATGATTTTAAAGGTATTTCATTGTTTTCTATTAAGCCTTTAGTTTCCTTTTCTATTCATCGTTGAGCTGATGAGAGCATTGAATTCTTCTTTACTACTTTGTTGTGACAGAAATTCATTCTAGTGAAAGTGGGCTTAATACTTCAAATCGATGCTTTCAGATCACAGTGACTCCTCAGGTATTAGAACAGCATTCATCTCTTTCTCTTCAGTTCCTTTATTACTTGTTTAGCTCCTGCAACTTCTTTCAACTTGATGATCCAAAGATCCTTGTTTACCAAGCTGTTCTCCTGATTTTCTGCTTCTTCTTCTGTCTCAATAGGATGATGATCTAGAGGAGTCATCAATCCCACCAGGTTACTACTCTTTAAGAAGATCCCTTGTTTTATCATATGTCTCTCATGTGCTTTCTCAGTCTTATAGCACTCAATCTGTCTTGCAGTTCAGCTGGGTTTGGTTTTCTCGCACACAGAAAACTATCCAGACGAGGTTCCGCTTTTGGATGTTAAAAGGTAATTTCTAGATTACACCATTTTAATGAGCTGATGCAGATATATGATGATGACACTCATGTGGGTTGAGTGTTCTTCCAGTATTCGAGGAATCCATGTTAGTGATCTCACCATCTTAAAAGAGAAGCTTGAACAAGAGGTAAAATCCTCCTCTTACAACTTTGTAGCTTGTTATAATTTTCGTTGCCTGAAGAGGAAAACTGGAAGGTCTCTGTTCAATGACTTCGTGAATCTCAAAACCTCGGTGTTATTAAAAGATTCAATTTAGTTTTTTGACGAGTGGGTTATCATTAGATCTAAGAGCTCCCTGATTCCGTTTTCACAGGCAAGTGAAAATCTTGGTATGGCCATGATCTATACATTGGTCTCATCAGCAAAGGACTGGTTGTCTGAACACTATGGGCAAGATGATGGAGCTGACGATGCCGAGGAAGAAGCTGCCAAAGAGGATGAGGTATTGTTGTCTAGTCAGTAATTCAGATGTATAAACTGCAAAGCACCTCGAGTATTGCTTTAATGATATAATGCTTCTGATTCTTTCATGAGCTATGCTTTCTTCTCTCTTGCTCTCTTTCTGTCTAAATTTCTTGATACAGGTAATTATTCCTCATGGAGAAGCTGTTACGCTGGAGACATTTGTGGCATGGAGAGAGAGATTTGAGGCAGAGCTTGCACTTGAGCGAGCCAAGTGAGTGAATTCTTGTTCCCTTGCTCTTATACACCAATGAATAAATATTGGTATTGGTTTCCGGGAGTTACTTATCTTTAATCTGTGACCGTAAATAAAATTCCAAGGCTGATGCCGGAGTCTGCTCTTACGGCAACCAAGGAGAAGAAGCTAACAGGAAGACAGTGGTTTGAGAGTGGCAGAGCGGTATTTCTCATTCTCGCGAACTAATTAGCGCAGATCAATCATCAGAATCTTGTTGCTAACTATTGTAGTTAACTATCTGTCTTGTGCCATTTTCAGAGAGGAGCTGTGGTCACTGCTGATC
Source organism: Orychophragmus violaceus (assembly GCA_030180135.1). Taxonomy (NCBI): domain Eukaryota; kingdom Viridiplantae; phylum Streptophyta; class Magnoliopsida; order Brassicales; family Brassicaceae; genus Orychophragmus; species Orychophragmus violaceus. The sequence goes on along the minus strand of CM058229.1, from coordinate 85,066,023 downwards.
AAGAATCTGAGGAGGAAGATGATGAAGACATTGACTTTGAAGACGAAGACTTTGAAGGTAAAATGTTCCTTCTGTTTGGCTTCCACACCGCTATCCCATAAACAAGCAATGTTTCTCAAGGATCATATTCGTTTATTTGATACAGATGACGAAGAAGACATGCTCGAGCACTATTTGGCAGAGAAATCTGATGCTTCCGCTCCCACATCAAGGGCCTGAAGCTAGGGAGCCTTACATAATGATTAAAGCTCTTTTCTGGATAGAGATCAGTATGCAAGAGACTGACCTTACATTGAGCAGCATTCAATATCCATATCCTCAGTTTTCCAAGCTTTGATCTATTCGAGACTCGAGAGTACCTAAAGAGTTGCATTTGTCTTTATCTTATACATCACCTTCACCTTCTGTTCATTTATGAGAACAATTGCCTCTGATTTTGTAACTTTTATGTTTAGGACCAGCGCAAATGAGATCTTATTTAGAATTAGAAACCCTTGCTCAAGCTTCGAGTCAATCAGTATGTTCCATTCTTTATGACTTATGAAGATGGAGAACACATAAAGCAATGGAAAGCTATGTTTATAGCAGATAAATACTAACGCTATCAATGTATATAGTTTCTAAATAATGGCAGGTTGCATCTATATATGTTACAGTGAGTCCACTAAGGCTTTCTTCATTAGATTTTAAACACAGCCTTGGTCCATCATAGCTTGAGCTATGTTCAGAAATGCTGCAATTGTTGCTCCGTGTAGAAGTGCCCTGGAAAAGAAGAAACAAACCATCTCTCAGTAAAGAGCATCTTAGACTGACTGATGGGTTTATTATGATGAGGAGAAGAAACTTACTCGGGACTTTCTTTCTGATAACCAAAATCATTTGCTGCTTTAAGAGCTTTCTCATAAGTCTGCTTCAGTGCTTCCTGTCAAATACCAAAGCAAATTACCACACGCCGAAACTGCTAAATTCCAAAAACAAATGTGAGACATGTTCTTACCTGTAATCTAGACTCAAAATCTTCTGCTGACCATTGCATTGAGTTAGATTCACGGAGGACTTCAATTTCTCCGGCCGCAACCTTCAACAGAAATATACAATTTAGCTATCATCATCATTTAGATAATCTAAAAACTTTAGGTTCATATTCCGCATGCACAAAACAAACAAAAAGAAAAGGACGGGAAAGACTAGTAAGGTATCGGTTAATATGTAAGACGAGTTAACGAAGAACTCACTGCTCCAGCTCCAGCTGCAATGGCAGGAGCAATCAGAACATTTGCCTTGCTGAAAACATCAACTGCTTCAGCTGTACACGGCATGCTTGAACCTGCACAAAAACACATTGGTAAGAAACGAGTAGTTTTATTGATAAACCGAAAGAATACAGACACAAGAGCTTACTCTTGAAAGCCAATTCCACCTGAGCTCACACCCGAGACTCAAGCCAAAACAGAAATCACAACTGACTCTGATGAGCTTCTTATATACTGAAGCTCATTTACAAAGACTCGATTGACATTAGTCAAACCTTCCTATTGACTCACTCCTAACCAATTATTCTGCCAGCTCAGCCGTGTCCACTTGCTCTGCCAACACAGCTTCTTCCTCCAGCTTCTCTGTTTCACATACTACACTTCCAAGCTTCTTTCTCCTCGTATAAGCTCTCATGGGCATATCAATACCCCCATGGTCGAGTTTGAGCTTGTCCTCAAGCGAATACTGTGGAAATTGCTGTTTCAACTCACCCACTCTGAGCCAAGTCATTTCATGCTCCTGAAGGCCTTTCCACTTAACCAAAACTTCCAAATGTCCATCATCATCATATCTCCTGTCCACTATGTCCTCCGGTTCAATAACGAGTTCATCACCAGCCAGAATGTTTTGAGGTAACTCCGTCACAATATGATCACGTCCTATCACTGGTTTCAGTTGTGAAACATGAAACACAAGATGGATTTTAGAAGAAGCAGGTAATTTCAACCGATAAGCCACCCTACCCACTCTTTCCAATACTTCATAAGGTCCATAATAACTTGCTGCTAGCTTCTGATATATGCGTCTGCTCACCGACTGCTGACGGTATGGTCTTAGCTTCAAATAAACCATCGCTCCTATCTCAAACTCCAAATCCCTCCTATGCTTATCAGCATTTGTTTTCATGATGGACTGAGCCTTCAACAAATTCTCTTTAATTGTTTCCAATGCTGAATCTCTCTCCTTAAGCATCTCTTCCACTTCAAAGTTATGTGTTGACCCTTGCTCATAACTCATCAACGAAGGAGCTTCTCTGCCATACACTAGCTTAAAAGGAGTACACTTCAGAGAGGAATGATAAGAAATGTTATACCAAAGTTCTGCCCAAGGAAGGAACTTTGACCATGTTTTTGGTCTAGTCGACGCAAAGCATCTCAGGTATGTCTCAAGGCACCGGTTCAAGACCTTAGTCTGACCATCAGATTGTGGATGAAACGCTGTACTAAAACGCAGCCTAGTTCCAGATGCCTTAAAACATTCTCTCCAAAATTTGCTCAGAAATATGGCATCTCTGTCCGAAATGATAGATTTTGGGAAACCATGAAGCTTGATAACCTCCTGAACAAACTTCCGAGAGACATCCGCAGCATTGAAAGGATGTCTAAGCCCAATAAAGTGACCATATTTGCTGAGCCTATCCACCACCACCAGAATCACATTCACTCCTTGTGACAAAGGTAATCCTTCTATGAAGTCCATAGAAATATCTGTCCAAATCTGCGTAGGAAGCTCTATTGGTTGCACAATCCTGCTGGGGAGAGTGTGGAATATTTGTGTGTCTGACAGACAGTACATGCAGCTACATAATCCTGTACTTGCTTCCTCATCTTTGACCAATGGAAGTTTATTCGTTGCAACGTTCTCAGGACACCTGAATGACCCCCCAACGGACTGTCATGATACTCCTTCAAGATCAGATTAATGTACCGTGATGTGGGTGGAATGACCAAACGTTGTTTATAAAACAGTTTCCCTTCCACCACCTTATACTCTGGTTTTACTTTCTCACCAGCAACTACCTTCCTCAACATTTCCTGAATCCCATCATCCTCTTCCAATTCTTTATACAGATCCTGTAACTGCAGAGTAGTTGGAACTGTTAAAGCAAATAAATGGCTCGACGGCATTCCCATTCCAGAATAATGTATCCGTGATAAGCCATCAGCAACTTTATTCTCGCTTCCCACCTTATACTCAATGTCAAATTCATAAGTAAGAATCCTTGTCAACCATCTCTGATAATCCAAGGTGATTTCCCTCTGCTCCAATAAATACTTGAGGCTTTGTTGATCAGTTCTCACAATGAACCTCCTTCCCAAAAGATAGTGTCTCCACTTTTGAATTGATAACATTATGGCCATAAGCTCCCTTTCGTATATCGGTTTTAATTGCTCTTTTTCTGTCAAAGCATGACTAAAATAAGCAATGGGATGTCGTCCTTGCATCAATACAGCACCCAGTCCATACCCAGAAGCGTCTGATTCCACAACAAAAGACTGAGTAAAATCAGGTAGAGCCAGTACGGGTGCAGAAATCATTGCATTCTTCAGTTGATCAAAAGCCTGCTGAGCTAACTTTGACCAAATGAACTGGTCCTTCTTCAATAGCTCGGTGAGAGGCTTGGCAATAGACCCATAGTTTTGAACAAACCGTCTATAATAGCCTGTCAACCCAAGGAATCCTCTCAAATCCTTCACTGACTTGGGAGAAGGCCATTTCTTTACTGATTCAATCTTCTGGCTGTCAGTTGCTACTCCATCTTCTGAAATTATGTGTCCCAAGTACTCCACCTTCTTCTGGGCAAAAGAACACTTCTTCTTATTTGCATAAAGTCTCTGCCCTTGTAACACCTGTAACACACTCTCCACATGCTGAATATGTTCTTCTATTGATGAGCTATACACCAATATATCATCAAAAAACACCAGGACATATTTCCTCAAGAATGGTTTAAAAATCTCATTCATCAAAGCTTTGAACGTTGCTGGGGCGTTAGTTAGGCCAAAAGGCATCACCAAAAACTCGTATTGACTGTCATGAGTTCTAAAAGCAGTTTTCTCAATGTCTGCATCCTTCATTCTGATCTGGTGATAAACTGACTTGAGATCCAATTTAGTGAAAAACTTAGCACCATGTAGCTCATCCAATAGCTGATCAATCATTGGAATATGGTATTTGTCAGGGATGGTTGCTCTATTAATGGCCCTGTAATCCACATAAAACCTCCATGAGTTATCCTTTTTTTTCACCAATAGTACTGGACTGGAATAAGGACTGTGACTTGGTCTAATCAAGCCTTCTGCAAGCATTTCTGACACCAATCTCTCCATTTCCTCTTTGTGAGCATGAGTGTAGCGGTAAGGTCTAACGCTGATTGGACCCTGACCCTTTTGTAGAGTAATAGAGTGCTCCCTGCCTCTGATGGGAGGTAATCCCTTAGGCTCGCTGAAGACACTCAAGTATTTCTCTAAGGTCTGGCTTATCTCAACAGGGACCTGTGCTTGTTCTTCCTTCTGTACTTCCACTGATCCAAAAGTAATGCCCAAATCCTTTCCCTTCACTTTTGATGTATCTTCCAAATATTTCAGAGATACCTTCGTCCCGTGAAGTTCAGGCTCACCTCTCAGTGTTATTGGACGTCCACGGTAACTGAAACTTAGTTCATGGTGCTCCCAATCTACAGTACATCTGCCAAGAGTTCGCAGCCACTGAACTCCAAGAATAATGTCAGCATTACCCAACTCCAACACTATGAAATCTGTAGTGAAAGACAGCTCTGGTAATGACAACTGCACCTTCTTACAAACTCCCATCCCATGAACTGATATCCTAGTCCCTAATAACACCTCCAAATTAGAGTTACTGGTTGTAGCAAGTTTGATACGTTGGACAGTAGCTGGTGATATAAAATTGTGGGTTGCCCCACTATCCAACATAACTACTACCTTCTGCTTCTTAATCTGTCCTGTTAACTTGGTAGTTGTAGGAGATTTCAATCCAAGAAATGAGCTTAGGGACAGCTCCATCCTCTCACGGTTATAGCTGCATTCTTCCTCCTCGACTTCAATTAAATCTTGATCTAGGATTTCCACTTCTAATCCATTTATTACTGTCAATAGCTGTAATGACCGGTTTGGACACACATGTTGTCTTGACCACTTATCGTCGCACTTAAAACACATACCCAATCTCTTCTTTTCAGCTATTTGAGCTTCTGTCAGTTTCACTTGACTCCTTGTCTGTGGATTTCCTGACTGCCTAGACCCTTGCTGATGTGTAGCTTGAGTCTGAGGTTTGGAGTTCCAGCCAGACTGAGTAAACTGGCTAGAATACGACTTCGACTTAGAGTATCTCGAAACAGGTTTCCCTTCCAACAGTTTCTCTTTGCAAACTACCTTATAGAGAGCACTATCCTCCATTTGATAGGCTGTCGAGATCATTTCAGGTAAGTCTATTGGTTTACACATGTTCACCACTTCCCTCATCTCTGGTTTCAACCCATTCATGAATATGCCTTCTAATTGTCTGTCTGTTAGACCACTGACTTGAGTTGACAGGTCCTCAAAGAGATGGATGTATTCTGCAATTGTTCCTGTCTGTTTAACCGCGAAAAACAGTTGGCTTGGATCACGAAGCTTCTCTCTACTGAACCGTGCAATCAGCCTTTCCTTAAATTCCTTCCACTTCTCAAATGGTCTCCTGTGTGTTTCGCTGTTAAACCAGCTAAGAAACAGAAATCCGAAAGAATAGTTTTATCATCATCATCATCATTCCTTCCACTACTCGTTTCCTATCATTGATAACACTATGGCCATGAACGAGTAGTTTCGGATTATCATGAATACAGACCCAAGAGCTTACTCTTGAAAGCCAATTCCACCTGAGCTCACACCCGAGACTCAAGCCAAAACAGAAATCACAACTGACTCTGATGAGCTTCTTATATACTGAAGCTCATTTACAAAGACTAGATTGACATTAGTCAAACCTTCCTATTGACTCACTCCTAACCAATTATTCTGCCAGCTCAGCCAACTCAGCTTCTTCCTCCAGCTTCTCTTTCACTGTTTCACGTACTACACTTCCAAGCTTCTTTCTCCTCGTATAAGCTCTCATGGGCATATCACACATCTATTAAGAAATTTAAAAACACAAAAGGAGAAGCTCTGAGAATTTATTTGCGCAGATATAAGAAATTGGTACCTTCTACCAGTAAGCGACAGCCAGCATTGACCCGATTAATCGCATCTGCTTGATCAACTTCATTCTGAGAAGCACAAGGAAACGCCATATCACACCTTTCAGTCCAAGGTTTTACTTCATCAAAGTATTTCGCCCTAGCATAGGTCTTGGAATAGTTTCTGCATATAAGATGCGTCAACAGTTGGGATCAATATAATTTTAGTCGTGTAACATATACCTCAAGACTTCTCTGCTGGGATTTTATATCTCTCAAGAATGCAAGTTTCATATAATCAAATCCGTCATCGTCCACCAAATATCCTTTTGAATCTGAAATTAGTTTGCATCAGTCATAAATCAGCTCCATTTTCTCTTGACCATCTCTGGAATTCGATTGCAAGGCGAAAACCAAATTCATTTTCAGAGAATGTTAATTCCTGAGCAAGATCAAAATCCATTGGCAATAACTAGGGGTTATATTTGAGATCTATAAGACCAGGTCTTGAAGAAGATACAGATACATATAAGCCATGTCTTACTGTTCATCTGGCAGCCGGACCTTAGATCAACTAAAATGCAACTTAGAGAAGCATGAGATCATGATTGATGACAAAAACAAAACAGCATAAAAGATACATATGTTGGCTGCTTCAAATCTGAAAAGTTTAGGTGAGTGAATCACCTGAAACTGTAACAGGATGGCCCAATTAGCTTCTCTATAACATGCATCGCAATCTTCCCGCAACCACTTACAACACATCTGAAGTGAAGTTCACAAGATGAGAGTCGCAGAATTGTAGACAAGTCAGGCAGCTTCAACGTAAACATTCTAAAGGATTAGTTTTTGTACGACGTTTTAGATTTGAAGTAAGAACAAAAAAGTGTCAGGCAGGGAAAATGGAATTCAGAAGTATCTTGCCGATTGAGTAAACTCTAAGATCCAGAAGAAATAAAAACAGTGGTAACTATGCCATGTTCAAGGTGATCAAGAAGAAACCTTAGTCCCTTCATTTCTTTATTCATATCTGCAAGCATAAGTCGTGTAAAGTACACCTGGAAGAACGAAAATGAATGTGAGTCTATATGAGAGTCAAAACATGTGAATAGTATTCTTCAGATTTTAGCAACTCTAGAGTGTCTGCACTAATTTAACAAAAATAAGCTCCTTACAACGCCATAGCCACTAGCTTCAGTTCTCAGGCTAGAAGCAGCCCAATATATCCGTGGTCCACTATAACTTCCCTGCATAAGTAACTGACACAAATGAATAACAGCCAAAACTATTTATTCTCTCCCAACAACAAAAAATGATGCAATCAAATGATTACAGGGATAGTACAGCTGATGACACTTGACACTGAAATATTACCAGAGAACATATACAGATAAGAGTACGAGAAGGAGATAACCAGAAAAACAGTATCAAGAAAAAGACACAGCATCCAAGGATTTTCAATACCTGAAACTGACCAACAAGTCTTCTGTATTGTCCGAAAAGATATCCCATTTCCCGAGTACCAACACCAACCTCCTCTGACGGAAGGTCCTAGCAAGCATACGTAATAGATTAGGAAATCATTGCCCAAAGAATGTACTTGCTAAAGGGAAAATACCATTCTACTTACTTTGTCCGGACCCATATATATGTACATCTAACTCATGAAACTTTGGCAAAATCTCATAATCTGTGAACGTAGCAAAACAATATATCAGAACATCTCTAGAAGATCACTTGCGAGAAAGAAAAAACAAGGGGGAAAGGTTTCACCTCATTGTCACTCTTTCCTTTATGATCAAAGTCGCTTCCACCAGAAGCCCCTCCAAGTTTATATGGTGACAGAGCATTTTTCAACGTCTGTGAACGATTCCAAACCATTACAACAAACAGAAAGTTAAGGTAGCCACCAAAAAGGAAAGGAAAATGGCAAACAGAATAAGAAAATAAAGGAGATTTCAAAGGAATATAACTGATGCAAAACATTGTACCTGCTGAAAGCCAAGAAATTTGGCGATGCTTAAGTTCATGGATGGATGAACTCGGATACCTCCTCTACATGGGCCTAGTGCTTGATTGAACTGAACTCTAAAGCCTCGGTTTACATGTGTTTCACCACGGTCATCAATCCATGGATCTCGGAACACTATCATACGTTCAGGTTCTAATAGTCGCTCCATAGTGTTGACATAACTGAAATGAATCAGAATGGAACCATGAGTTGGACGCAATCTGCTGAAAACTATTTCACAAAGATGATAAGCATATCATAACTTACTGATAATTTTTTGCAATTACCCGCTCTAAAGCATGCACAGATTCTTGTACAGACTGTACAAATTCAATCTCATTAGGATCTTGTTTCAGGGCACCCTCAACAATTGAACCAGCACTCTTTGACATAAGAGCTTCATTGAGAGAGAAAAGTATAAACAGTTAACAAACAATAAGCAAGAAAATAACTAGCCATACCACACGAGAGACAGAAACCAAACAGAGCAAGACTAAAACGGAAAACTAAGGGTTCAACCTTTTTATTTCATACTCCCTCCGTTTCACAAAGATGTATGTTTTAGAAAAAAAAATTGTTTCACAAAGATATATTTTTTAGCTTTTCTATGCACACTTTATTAATTAATGATGATATTTTGAAAACTTTTAAAAGATTAATTAAATTTATTGAACTACTATTGGTTTAGAGATATGGGAAATTGTAGAGTAACAAAAATTGATGCATTTATGATTAAGTATTAATTGTTTTCTTAATATATGTGAAAACTCTAAAAATTGTATCTTTGTGAAACAGAGGGAGTATTAGAAAACAAAGATGACGATCTCTGTCATGTTCACAAAAATGTAAAAATACCAAAATTTACAACTTCAGGTTTAACAAGAAAAAGAATTTAACTTCCTCTATTTCATGAAACTAACTGCCTCTTAGCATCTGTTAGTGAGATATTTCCTATTAACAGTTCCTTCGTTTCATTGTTCAAAAAAAAAAAAAACAGTTCCTTCGTTTCATCACGCAGCCCTGGGAAGCTTATTAAAACTGGATAAACAAATCCATTTGCGGACAATAGAAAGGAGAAAGTTCAAAGATATCCAAATAAATGCAAAGCATATGTTTACACACAGTTAGCTGAAAGGTTGTTCAGTGTAGGTTGGTTAGATGGAACAAAGAAGTTGCCAATGATCTTAACTTACTACATAGAAAAGGCGATCAATCACTTTAACAAATATTTGTAAATAACTTACTCTTCACATAAATGGGCTTGTCAACAACAATCTTATCTTTGGAAGCCGTTTGGAGACGCAGAGCCTCTTTGTGTAGCAAACTATTGTTGTGTTCTTCTAATGCACTCATCTGCATATTTCTACTTCCTTCATTTCCGTATGAATTTCTCCGATGTTTTCTAGCATATTCTCTGCAAACGGAACAGAATATCCTAGCTGTTCCATCTTTCATATCAACATAAGCCCACTTGTAAGTGTCAGCCCATTCCTCTCTCCACCGTTTGACAACTTTTTTCTTTCTCTTCTCCGGTTGCCCCTTTGACATATCCTGATCCTCACTGGGTAGGTCAGATACCAAAACCATATGCTTTGTCTCATCATGTTCCCCAGTGGAAGGCTCCCGTGGAGGCCCGCTGTAACACCCGTCCCCTTGATCCCAAGTCAACGACCCTTTTGACTCCACGAGTCATAGTTCACAATCGCGAACCAAGTCATAAACCGATGACCAACACGCAAATAACTGAAAAGGTTTTACTTTATTAAAATAAAAAGCCGAATCTTACAAGGAAAACCGAACCAACTGAAATAGCTTAACGAAAACGGAAGAATCGCATAAGTCTCAACGCATAAAAAGAAACAGAAAGAAAGAAAAGAAGAGAAGGTAAATCTCGCTCCCAAAACGTAACACCACACCGTCCGTCTACCCCTGCAACGCTCCAGGGTTACCTGCAAAACAATCAACGAAGGAGGCCTGAGTAATTGGTTTACACCAATACCCAGTGAGGGCATATTCAAGGAATACCGCTATCTCTACTTTATACTAGCACAACATCAAGAAGGAGTCCAAGATTAATAACATCTTGCACCCACGCCCGAAGGCACAAACAATACTACACCCACTCGTGCTTACACACTCATGAGCCCCTCTCTAGCCCGAAGGCTCACACAACCGGCCCACCCGGTAACTTCCACGTCGGCCCGAAGGCACAGTAAACTTGGGGAGGCTCGCCAAGACCTCCCTTCCGACGATACAAGGGTCGCATACCAAAACTCGTTATACGCGAGCCGCCAAGAAACACCCTTTCGGGGGACATAAACAGTTCTAGCAAGCATAGCCTTCATACACAAGCAACATTTTCGGTTTAAGTGATAACCTATAACTAAGTTCCGTTTTCGGTTTAAGCGACATCCTAGATTCTAGGTTTTCATCCATCACATCAACGCAAATCCACAACTAGATCTACTCTACCTACGAAGACACTATTAAGCGAGGATTCAAATCTTAATACTGCGACAGAATAAAGAAAGAGATCACGTTCAGTCCTCACCTTAGTCTAGATCTGACGAACGGGAAGTAGATCTGGGATTCCTGCACACAGATCTAGGTTTAGAAGACAGATCTAGAGAAAAGAAGAGCAGATATGGGGTTTAGTCCAACAGATCTGGACAAACGACGAAGATACGGTTCAGATCTACCACTTCTATCCATCAGAAGCATAGATCTGACACAGATCTGAGGAAAAGAGAGAGATACGGTCCAGATCTACAACTTCTATCCATCAGAAGCATAGATCTGGAGCAGATCTGAGCGAGAGAGAGACGGAATGGAAGATACGGTTCAGATTTACGACTTCTACGGATCAGATTTGATCTAGAAGCACAGATCTGAAGCAGATCTGGGTTTAGAAGGGAAAAACGGTGCAGATCTGAGAATTCCGGGGATCTCACCTTAAGAACGAGTAGATCGGAGGGCTCTGCACTCAAACGAATCAAGAAGACGGCGACTCGGGGTGCGGGATCGAAAACGGCGGCGATCGGCGGTTTCCGGCGAGGCGCGGTGGCTCCGGGCGGCGGCGCGGCGGCGGTCCGGCGATCGGCGGCTGCTCCGGCGGTCGGCGGTCGGCGGCGGCGGTCGACGGTCATCGGCGGTCGGCGGTCGTCGGCGGCTCCGGGCTGGTCGGCGGTAGTCGGCTGGCTCGGGGCTTCGGCAGGACTTCGTTGCTTCGGGAAATGTGCAGAAATGAAGTGGCTGCTCCTCTTTTTATAGGGGATTCTGCTAGGGCTTCCAGATCTGGTGAGTTGGGCCTTGGGCCTCTGGCCCACTTCCTTTCTTCCTTTGGGCTCAAGCAAAGGGTTTTGGGCTTCTCTCCCTATTTCTTTGGGCTCAACAGTTCTTCTTGGGCCTTTCCTTTGGGCCCAAGTTTAGGTATGTTACAATTCTCCCCCACCAATCTGGAATTCGTCCCCGAATTCGGCTCGGTAAACAACTCTGGATGGCTCAACTTAAACGGCTGCTCGGGTTCCCAGACATCGTCCTGAATTCCGTCTCTCTCCCATCGAACCAAAACCATCTTGGTTTTCTTCCCGTTGAATTCTGATTCCCGGTGATCCATCACTTGGACCGGCTTACTCGTCACTGACCAGTTGCGGTTAACATCCGATGGCGGCTTAGGTAGGATTAGTTCCGGTTCACGAACAACCTTCCGCAGAACAGACACATGGAACACGTTGTGAAAATCTGACAGCTCCTGAGGTAACTCTAATCTATACGCCACCGCACCAACTCTCTCGACAATCACGAATGGTCCCATGTATCTAGGCCTCAACTTTTTCAGCTTGCGGTTGGGATCGTTGCCCCGGAACGTCCTCATCTTAAGGTACACCGCGTCCCCCACTGCGAACTCTAATTCCTTCCGACGCTTATCTGCATAACTCTTCTGACGGTCATGGGCCTGCTTTAATCTTTCTTTGAGTAGTTCCACTTGTTTGACTGTCTCTTGGATCATTTCTGGCTCTAAATCTCGCCTCTCCCCCACCTCGGTCCAACATTGGGGGGTTCTGCAAGGTCGACCATATAGAGCCTCATATGGCGACATCCCGATACTTGCGTGGTAGCTGTTGTTGTAGGAAAACTCGACCAAAGGTAGGAACTTAACCCAGTTCCCTTCCCAATCCAACACACACGACCGAAGCATATCTTCCAGTGTTTGGATGGTCCGCTCAGACTGTCCATCGGTCTGCGGGTGATAAGCCGTACTGAGTAGCACCTTCGTGCCCATTGCTTTCTGAAAAGCCTGCCAGAATATAGAAGTGAACTTTGGGTCTCTGTCGGACACAATACTGACTGGCGCACCGTGCTGCTTTACTATGCACTCCACATATTTCCGGGCGAGTGTCTCAGTCCCATCCGTCTTCTTAATCGCCAGGAAGTGTGCTGACTTGGTGAGTCGGTCCACGATCACCCAAATCGCATCCTTCTTTCCCGTCGTCCTCGGTAATCCGGTAACGAAGTCCATGGTGACCATATCCCATTTCCATTATGGTATGGGCAGCCCTTGTAGTATCCCGCTGGGGACCTTCCTTTCTGCCTTGACCAGCTGGCAGTTCTGGCACTGGGAGATCCACTTCTCCACATCCCTTTTCATACCGCCCCAATGGTAGTAACGCTTCAGAGTGTAGTACATCTTAATGATTCTTGGGTGAATTGAGAACTGAGACTGGTGCGCTTGCTTCAGGATCTCCCTCCTTAACTCTTCGACTTGAGGTACACAGATTCGGTTTTTGAACATGATCGTCCCGTTGCTCGCGGTGTGGTACCCGATTACTTGCTTCTCGATCATGGCACGCAAGGTTCCATCCTCGGGTTGTGCCTCTCTGATCCTTCCCAACAAATCGGCCTGTTCAAACGCTTCAAGCCGGGCGACGCCTTCTTCGACCGTGGTGGCGTACAACCGTAGCTCTGCCAAGGCCGTGGACAACTCCTGCACTTCCTTATTTTCCGACACGATGATCTTCCTCCTACTGAGAGCATCAGCTACCTGGTTGGCCTTCCCAGGGTGGTATTCGATCTCAAGATCATAATCAGCTAGTAGCTCCATCCACCTATGCTGCCTCAGATTCAGCTCTCCTTGGGTGAAGATGTACTTCAAACTCTTATGGTCCGTGAATATCTGCACCTTCTCTCCGTACAGATAAGCACGCCATATCTTTAAGGCGAAGACCACTGCTGCTAGTTCCAAGTCGTGGGTGGGGTAGTTAACCTCGTGCTTCCTCAACTGCCTTGATGCATAGGCGATCACCTTCCCCTCCTGCATCAAGACACACCCAAGTCCAACTCCAGATGCGTCCGTGTAGACTACATACGGTATTCCCGGCCGCGGTAGTACTAACACTGGAGTTTGAGTCAACCGTTCCTTTAGTTGCTCAAAGCTCCGGGCGCACTTGTCCGTCCACTCAAACTTGACGTCCTTACCGGTCAGGATTGTCAGAGGTTTAGCGATGCTGGCGAATCCTTCCACGAACTTCCTGTAGTATCCTGCTAGTCCCAAGAAACTGCGAACGTCGGTTGCATTCTCCGACTTTGCCCACTTGGTGATGGAGGTGATCTTTTCCGGATCCACTGCTACACCGGATGCCGAGATCACGTGGCCAAGGAATCCAATCTCCCTTTGCCAGAAGCTACACTTGCTGAGCTTAGCGAACAACTGCTGCTTCCTGAGAGTATCTAGGACTATCCTGAGGTCCCACTCGTGTTGCTCCTTACTCCTCGAGTAGACCAGGATATCGTCAATGAAGACAATAACGCACTTGTCCAACTACTCTCGGAAGACGTCATTCATCATCTTCATGAAGGCTGCTGGCGCGTTGGTTAACCCAAACGGCATTACCACGAACTCGTAGTGTCCATATCGGGTCCGGAATGCCGTCTTCTTGATGTCCTCCTCTGCGATCCGGATTTGGTGGTACCCCGAGGCAAGATCGATCTTTGAGAACCAGGAGGCTCCCTGCAGTTGGTCCAACAACTCATCGATCCTTAGCAACGGGTACTTGTTCTTGATGGTCACCTTATTAAGGCCCCGGTAGTCGATGCAAAGTCTGAAACTCCCATCCTTCTTCTTGACAAACAGCACTGGCGCTCCCCACGGCGAACTGCTCGGTCGGACAAATCCCTTCTCCACAAGATCCTCTAGTTGCTTCTTCAGCTCCGCCATCTCTGCAGGCGCTAAACGATAGGGAGCCCTCGACACAGGTGCCGTCCCGGGCTCTAACTCTATCGTGAAGGCCTCGTTCCGTTCCGGGGGTGGTCCCTTCAACGGCGCGAATACGTCCTCGTATTCCGCGGCCACCGGGATGGTCTCCAAACTTGGCGCTTCCCCTTCCTCAGTCATGGAGATGGTTGCCAGATATGCCTCGCTCCCTCTGCTGATAAGCTCCTCTGCTTGAATCATGTATATGACCGATATCCCTGTCCGCGTTTTCATTCCCCGGAAGACGATCTCTCCTTCCGCCCGGGGTAGGGTGATGGTCGCCTTGGCGCAATCCATTACTGCCTGGTGACGCACCAACCAATCCATGCCCATAATAACCTCGTAGTAGCCAGCTCAAACCGTGCCATGTCTGTAGGTAGATCAACTCCGCCCATCGTCACTGGCACCTGCTCGAAGATTCCCGTGCCTGATACCTTCTCTGATCCGGCGGTCTCCACACTCATGATCCCGTCGATGAATCTGCCCTTAAAGGGCCAAATTTTTGAGAATCGAGGACTCACGAAGCTATGGGTAGCTCCCGAGTCAAACAGGGTGTGGGCAGCCTTTCCCCTGACCACAACCGATCCTACACATTTACTAATCTAAGCTACTAGACTTTCGACAATTACACTACCACAATTCACACATCGAGTAAGATTTACGTACCCGCGATCGGTTCCACTCCTATGGGGGCGGCTGCGGCGTACACCCTGGGTCCTCCTGCTGGTGGCGGTGGTAGAGGCAGCATCCCGACTCCTCCCTGCTGTGGTGGCGGCGGCATCCCGGCTCCTCCTTGCCCTCCTGCTCCCCTCCGATTAGTTGGATTGGTGCAATACCTTGCCATATGCCCCACTTGGCCACAATTGTAACATTATAGCTGGGGGCAATCCCTCTTGAAATGGCCCGCTTGTCCACACTGGAAGCATCCCCCAGGCGCTATTTGCTGCAATGGCTGCACTGGCAGTGGCTGTCCTTGCTGTGCTGGCGGTGCTAGCTGTGCAGGCTGTGCTAGGGCTGCTGGCGCCGCAACATAAGCTGTATCCCAGCTTCTCTTGACTCCCTTGTTGTGCCCGTTCTTCTGCTGCTTCTGCTCTTCTTCCCAGTCCGTCTCGGTATCAGCTGCCTTCTCGACCAGGTCGTTGATGTCGTAGTAGTCCCTCTGCTTGCAACGAACCTTTAGCTCAATCTTCAAACCCGAGAGGAACTGACGAATCAACTCTCGTTCAGACAGATACCTCCCTGCAAACCTCCTCAAACGGTTGAACTCCTCTCCGTACTGCCGTACACTCCGGTTTCCCTGACGGAGGTTTCGGAACTCCCCCTCCAACCTGTCCATGGTCACTTCCGGGAAGTACTTTCGGTTGAACGCCTCGCGGAATTCCACCCACGTCAGCTGACGACCCTGAGCACTCTCCTGCACTCCTTCCCACCAAACCAACGCATCATCCTTGAGATAGGAGGTCGCTATCTCCACACGGAACTCCATCGGGCATCTAGCAGTATCCAGGCTCCGCTCCAGCTTCCTCCTCCAGTTGTCTGCGGCAATGGCGCTGACACCTCCAGCAAAGTGGTCCATCTGCATCTCCCTCAGATGCTTCAGCATGGTCCAGTAGGTCACTCCTGGCACCGCTCCTGGCACTTGCGGTGGTGGCGGTGGCGGGTTCACCTCTGGCTGCGGCTGAACGAATCCAAACCCCATTTGAGCGGCTTCTGCTCCCCCAGCAACAAAGCCAACTCCTCCTGGGGCGTTCACCGCTCCTCCCTGACCATTCCCAACTCCTCCTGGGGCTCCAGGCGCCCCGTTAACATTCACCGGTATCGCTCCGGGTGCTCCCGCTCCATTCCCTCTTGGTGCTCCTCCTGCCTCTGCGGCTATGGCAGCTTGTGCCTGCTGAAGCGCGAGCAGCTCTTGCAGAAGAGCGGCATCCACGGCTACCTGTCCAGCTACCAATACTGGTCCAGCTTGGTTTCCAACAACCGGTTCCTGGGGTCCGTGCACACTGGTGGCACTGTTTGTCGATGAAGCCGACACTGGTGCATCCTGGTTATGACGAGCTGGCGGGGTTCTTCTCTTTGGCGGCATCTGTTGCAAAAGAAGGACGATTTGAGTCAGTTAACGGCTGAATACTGAACTCACTTCCGGAGTGTATGTAAGGAGGAGGTCGGAGTGGTGCCCCTAGTATCTAGCTTTTAGAAATCCTCATTTGAGAAGAGTCGGAAAAATCTTGGAAACAGTTTTGAAAAATGGTTTTGAAATCCGAATATAAATACCCCACCTAACCAGGGCAGGACTGGTTAGGTTTTAACCTGGCTCTGATACCAAAATTGTAACACCCGTCCCCTCGATCCCAAGTCAACGACCCTTTTGACTCCACGAGTCATAGTTCACAATCGCGAACCAAGTCATAAACCGAGGACCAACAAGCAAATAACTGAAAAGGTTTTACTTTATTAAAATAAAAAGCCGAGTCTTACAAGGAAAACCGAATCCACTGAAATAGCTTAACGAAAACGGAAGAACCGCATAAGTCTCAACGCATAAAAAGAAACAGAAAGAAAGAAAAGAAGAGAAGGTAAATCCCGCTCCCAAAACGTAACACCACACCGTCCGTCTACCCCTGCAACGCTCCAGGGTTACCTGCAAAACAATCAACGAAGGAGGCCTGAGTAATTGGTTTACACCAATACCCAGTGAGGGCGGATTCAAGGAATACCACTATCTCTACTTTATACTAGCACAACATCAAGAAGGAGTCCAAGATTAATAACATCTTGCACCCACGCCCGAAGGCACAAACAATACTACACCCACTCGTGCTTACACACTCATGAGCCCCTCTCTAGCCCGAAGGCTCACACAACCGGCCCACCCGGTAACTTCCACGTCGGCCCGAAGGCACGGTAAACTTGGGGAGGCTCGCCAAGACCTCCCTTCCGACGATACAAGGGTCGCGTACCAAAACTTGTTATACGCGAGCCGCCAAGAAACACCCTTTCGGGGGACCTAAACAGTTCTAGCAAGCATAGCCTTCATACACAAGCAACATTTTCGGTTTAAGTGATAACCTATAACTAAGTTCCGTTTTCGGTTTAAGCGACATCCTAGATTCTAGGTTTTCATCCATCACATCAACGCAAATCCACAACTAGATCTACTCTACCTACGAAGACACTATTAAGCGAGGATTCGAATCTTAATACTGCGACAGAATAAAGAAAGAGATCACGTTCAGTCCTCACCTTAGTCTAGATCTGACGAACGGGAAGTAGATCTGGGATTCCTGCACACAGATCTAGGTTTAGAAGACAGATCTAGAGAAAAGAAGAGCAGATCTGGGGTTTAGTCTAACAGATCTGGACAAACGACGAAGATACGGTTCAGATCTACCACTTCTATCCATCAGAAACATAGATCTGACACAGATCTGAGGAAAAGAGAGAGATACGGTCCAGATCTACAACTTCTATCCATCAGAAGCATGGATCTGGAGCAGAACTGAGCGAGAGAGAGACGAAATGGAAGATACGGTTCAGATCTACGACTTCTACGGATCAGATCTGATCTAGAAGCATAGATCTGAAGCAGATCTGGGTTTAGAAGGGAAAAACGGTGCAGATCTAAGAATTCCGGGGATCTCACCTTAAGAACGAGTAGATCGGAGGGCTCTGCACTCAAACGAATCAAGAAGACGGCGACTCGGGGTGCGGGATCGAAAACGGCGGCGATCGGCGGTTTCCGGCGACAATTCCGGCGAGGCGCGGTGGCTCCGGGCGGCGGCGCGGCGGCGGTCCGGCGATCGGCGGATGCTCCGGCGGTCGGCGGCGGCGGTCGGCGGTCGGCGGCGGCGGTCGGCGGTCGTCGGCGGTCGGCGGTCGTCGGCGGCTCCGGGCTGGTCGGCGGTCGTCGGCTGGCTCGGGGCTTCGGCAGAACTTCGTTGCTTCGGGAAATGTGCAGAAATGAAGTGGCTGCTCCTCTTTTTATAGGGGATTCTGCTAGGGCTTCCAGATCTGGTGAGTTGGGCCTTGGGCCTCTGGCCCACTTCCTTTCTTCCTTTGGGCTCAAGTAAAGGGTTTTGGGCTTATCTCCCTATTTCTTTGGGCTCAGGCAGTTCTTCTTGGGCCTTTTCTTTGGGCCCAAGTTTAGGTATGTTACACCCGCGATCAATGAACTGTTAGCAAAAGTGGCGTCATCCTCTCTACGTCCAATTTCCAAATCAATCTCTTCCCCAAGATTGCTTACAACAAGGTGATGCCTTTGTGCCTGATGGATTAAGTTCATATCATCCATAGTGGGATTCATCCCCAACCCACCTGCTGGCCCAAACATTCAGCATCACAGTTTTAACTCCACCTTAGATGCTCTTTCGCTGACTAACAGCAGCTGTAACTTACACTTGGTACACTCGAGATGACGACCTAATGCGCAACAGAAACAAACGGTCCAAAATTAGGAGAAGGCCAAAAACAAATTCACAAACTAGAGGCATCAAGGGATCAAATTCTCTAGGGCTCTTTGACTCAAAGTCAAAGTCCCATATACTCCTCTCCCATTAATTCATTTTTTTTTTAATTCGTGAGAAGGGGTAAAAGACAGATAAACATGTGTTTTATAACTTATTTACAACCCAACCTGGGTTGACCCAAAGAGTTTGGTCGATCCACTTGAGTCGGGTCGGATCTACTCTTTAAATCCAAAAATGACTTAAGGAAAAAATCAAAAATTGTTTTTTCTTAACTGTTCGTCTTCCCTTCTTCTTACAGTTTCCGACCAAAAAAGAAGTTCAATCCTCCATTTGTAGAAGTAAAAATGCAGAGTTATGGGAGAAAGAAATTCCGAAAGTCGAAGATAGTAGAGGATAAATCGATTCCTCCAAACGAATACCCAACCGAGAGAGACCCGAGAGAAGAGGCGAATCTACAAGCCGATGTTGTGTGGAAACAAATTGATGAAGAAGAAAAAACAACAGACTTGGAAAAAGAATCCGAGAATGCGGAAGAAGAGGAAGACGACGAAGAGATTGAGAACGAGGAAGAGAAGGACGATGAAACAGAAGACGATGAGGAGGAGGAATCCGGAGGGATAAACGAGGGGGAGAAAGCCGTAGACGATGAAGAGAAAGCCGTAGTCGAGGAGGATGAAGTTGAAGATTCCCGCGTTCCGGGACTAGGGTTTCACGAAGAAGAAGAAGTTGTTCGAACCAGTGAAATCCGCTCTTTAACCCACCACAGTGAACAACTCGAGGAAGGAACGGTACGTATTTCCATTTATGGGGCCTTGCATGTATAATTTTTGTCGATTTCGGATATGTAAAACTTAGTAGGAATTAGTGAAACTTTGATTTGGAAAAGACAGAAAACTTGGTATAACTTGGTGTCAAACTTGGTGTCAAACTTGGTAAAACTTGGTAAAACGTAGTAAAACTTGGTAAAACTTAGTATAGTTAGAGTAAAACTTGGTAAAACTTAGTATAACTTTCATGTAAAACTTTGTAAAACTTGGAAAAACTTAGTATAACTGGGTAATACTTGGTCTAACTTTTTGTGTGTGCAGAATTCAGAGGACGAAACCGAACCAATGCAGCCCCTCAGGATGTGTTTCCCTCCCACAGAGTATGTGAAGACGATAAAGCTCTCTTCTAAGTGCTACATCGCCAAAGCTGTGAAGACTGTAGACGACATTCTCGAGGATGATGAGCTTGATTGGTTCCATGAGCATCCACAATTCAAGCACTTCTTCCACATGGGTCAGAAGACAAGCTCAAAATGGATGGGACTGTGGATGATTCTTGTAAGGGTCACGGCTGTGGATAAGAAGATGAAGCTATGGTTTATTGTCAACGGCGTTCCAATCCGCTATTCCATTAGGGAGCATGCACTCGTTTCGGGGTTGTTCTGTCACTCCTATCCAAACCACTACGAATCCCTTGGTGGTGGCTCAGGTTTTATTGCTAAGTACTTTGGTGAAGAGAAGGTTACACATGAAGAAGTTGAGAAGCAGTTCCTAGCTATGAAAACGAAAAAAAATATTGGCAAGAGAAAGTATGGCAATGATCGTTTGAAGATGGCTGTCCTGTACTTCTTGTCATCCGTGATCATTGGGAAGAAGAAGACAGGCAAAGGAGCTACTTCCGTTGAGAGTTTCTTCCTCAGAGCCATTGATGATCTCGAGATGTGCAAGACTTTTCCGTGGGGGCGTTTGTCATTCGAGGAGAACGTCAAAGACATATTGCACTTCATTGACCATACCGGAGGAGTGGCACCCACTTCATGGGTATTTCCTGGATGCATTGTTCCTCCGGAGGTCCTTGCATTTGAGGCCATCCCAGTTCTGAAGAACCATTTCCGAGAAAGGGTTCAGGGTGCGGATGAGGATTGCCCGCGAATGTGCAAGATGAGGTATAAAACCGTGGCGTCAAGGTTTTTCCGTATCTCAGAGATAAATGAGAAGCTTGGAACTACCAAGGTTAGTATCTCATATCATACTACTAATCCTAGTATCTCGTATCATACTTTGAGGTTGATATTTAATTGTTTCTTCTTATATTTCCAGGATATTCAAAGCATCTTGGAGGCATCTCCCATGGAAATGACGCTTCTAGAGAATACCATGGACGCTGATTCTGGCTGGAATGATGTGGATGACCCAATAGTCGATGGTTGGAACAGGCTGCTCAAGAAGAAGAAGATAATCTGGTTTGAAGAACTTTTCAACCAAGATGTGTATGGTCGTGCGTCTCAGGCTCAAGAGCAACCTCGTGCGATTCATGAGGCGTCTGAGAGTGATGCTGGGAATGAGGCTGCGAAGTATCCGGAAGGGGCTCCTACTCCTACTGTTTTAAGTCTTGCGGATGTGGAGGAATTAATCAAGAAGAGAATTGAGGAAACAGAGTCTCGAATGAAGATGTATTACGACGCTCAGTTCAAGGAGTTGACTGAGACGTATAACGGTAGATTAACCGATATGGAATCGGTTGTGAATGCACTAAGAGCGGGTGTTAAGGAGACATTACCAAGAGAGCCTGAGGCTACTGCCGATGATGGTGTTTTTGAAGGAATCGTTTGTGATCCTAGTGTTGTTAAAGTGCAAGAGGAAAGAAAGGGAAGAAAGGGAAGAAAGAAGAATGCGAAGAAAAGCAGTAAGAAGGGAGAAAAAGAGCGAGAGAAGGAAGAAGAGAAGAGAGAAAAAGAAAAAGAGAAGGAAGAAACCGTGGAAGACAAGGGGGAAACAGAGCAAGCAAAGGAAGTAACAGAGGCTGAGAAGGTTGTACCTGAGGCCGAGAAGGACGAGGACAGAAAAGGTAAGAAGAGAGCTGTTGAATCCGTTGAGAACGTTCCAGCAAAAAAGATAAAGATTAGGAGTCCCGTGATGACTAGGGGGA
Organism: Orychophragmus violaceus; assembly: GCA_030180135.1. Classification (NCBI taxonomy): domain Eukaryota; kingdom Viridiplantae; phylum Streptophyta; class Magnoliopsida; order Brassicales; family Brassicaceae; genus Orychophragmus; species Orychophragmus violaceus. Next base: position 85,044,172 of record CM058229.1, on the reverse strand, counting down.
AGACCCAAGTTGCTGAGGGAACCACCAAACCGTGATCTTCTCTGTTTTTAGTACTTTTGGTTTTGAATTATCTATCTTTGAGTACTTTGGATATTTAGCTTAAATTATCTATGTTTAACGTAATAGCTTAAATTATGTTTGGATTATATTACATTGTTTTACCAAGTTTTACCAAGTTTCCCTAGTTTTACAAAGTTTGACATAGTAGTTTTACCGAGATTTACCAAGTTTTCTCTAGTTTTACAAAATTTGACATAGTAGTTTTACCGAGTTTTACAAAGTTTTACCAAGTTTCCCTTGTTTTACAAAGTTTGACATAGTAGTTTTACTGAGTTTTATCAAGTTTTCTCTAGTTTTACAAAGTTTGACATAGTAGTTTTACCAAATTTTCCAAAGTAGTTTTACCTAGTTATGCCAAGTTATCCAGAAAACATCCATTCAAACTTAAACACTAGCAATAAGAATTCAACATAGAAAATCCCATAGAAACAAACACAGAATTCAAACATAGATATCCAGATATAGTAGATCTTAAACCACATCAGCTTTGCGCATCCCTTCGATTGTCTCCTTTAACTTGGCAATTTCTCTTTGGTTGCTGAAAATCTCCAGATTCATGCCTGCGATTTTGACGTCTTGCATTTCAATCTTGTACAGCAACTTCTCAAACTCTTGTTCGACACCATGCAACCATGGTTGACGAATATGGAGTCCATCGGCCTACAAAAAAAAATCAAAAAATTCGGAGTTACACCAAATACATGGAAAATGGGGGGGGGGGTCAATCGTCAAAACACCAAATTCAGAGTTCCATTTACCCTCCATTTTTCACAAGTAAAGAAGGTACGGCCCGGTGTAGTATCCACAGGCGTAACCTTATCGACCTCGCGTACGATATGGCCACCACATGGGCATTCCTTTGGGATGCCGTATTCCGCATAGGTCACTACGTCAAGACGATCGGCGTATTCATTGTTCCTCCTTTCCTCTTCATAGGGATGGAGCATGAAATTCTCTGTACTCATTTGAGAGAGAGAAGAGAGAAGAGAGATGGAGATTCGGGTTAGAGAGAGAGGGAGAAGAACGAAAAATGAGAGAAAAATAGAAAAATAGATAGATAAGGATTTTCCAAAAAAAGGGGGGGGGGAAATTTAATTTTTGGAATTTGGGGGGCGGGAGTTTCAAATTTTTTAGGCGGGAATCAAAGTTTTACCAAGTTTTCAGTTTTACCAAAAACTGTCAAGTTTTACTTCTGCCAAAATTCAGTTTTAATGGTTATACTCTATCTTTAATAATAAAAATTTGGTTATACTCAAGATCTATGGATAATTATATGCATTACAAATTAATTCATGCAATTATATTTGAAAATACATATATTATCTGACTTTTTGAAGATTAAGATGATTCACATAGATAAACAACTCATAAATGTATATGATATTTGCTTGCTAATAACAAGTCTACAATATTTACCTTAAATTCTAAAAGCGTATATTTTGTTTTAGCAAGAGATATGTGTTGGGAATGTCCCGAAATCTATTGTACTTGCTCTAAGTGAAAGTCGTATAGTCGAGATAAGACAATCACATAACACTAGGTAGTCATAACGCTTTGCTAGAAGCCACTTATGATCAATGAGTTGAGAACTCATTGCTAGTGTTATATGATCCTACAGGGTCACACACCTAAGCAAACTGGGCGTTAAAGACGAGGTTGATCATTAATGTAATGATCCAGTGAATGCATATTTGATATGCATTCGATATCAATATTCTGGGGCAGTGTCGATCGTTGCAGTAGTGCATCGATCGATGCAACTCGCGGATTAATCAGATTAATTCGGTTTAATCATTGGTTAATTCCGTTACGGTTTAAGTCGACATATATGAGATATATGGTCGACCTAAACTGAGGGCTAACCTAATTCACAGCCACCAGAACGAGATAGAAACCTCTCTAGAGATCAGATCTCTTACAGGCACTAGCATCCCTCCGGTCCAGTTTGTGTGCGTGTGGATACCAGTAGAGGCACATCGTTTGAGGTGCTTCGTGATCTCGATTATCTGCAAACCTTCCGCTGCAAATCACCAGGTAAATCTGAGATCCCATAGATTCAATTATCTGAACCTTAGATCCTAGGCTCGGAATTCAGACTAGGGTTGCTAATCCTGATTAGAACTGCTAGAAATTCCTTAAGTGGTATCAGAGCTTTAGGGTTCCATTGAATCTGTAGCATGTTGATTAGATTGGTTGAATCTGAATCTGCGTATGGTTGATACAAACTTGCTAAAATTCGTTTTCATGAAAAACCTAGTTTAGGGTTCTGTTCGAAAACGTTTTAGGGTATTTTCGCATGGTGTCGATCGATGCCAATCCGGCATCGATCGATACAGGGCGAAAACCCAAATAAAATTTAGGGTTTTTCGCATGGTGTCGATCATTGCCAATCCGGCATCGATCGACACAGGGCGAAAACCCGAATAAAACTCAGTTTTCGCCTAGTGTCGATCGACACAAATGTTGCATCGATCGACACAAACCTCGCGAGATTGATGAATCGGTTCAATTGGATTGGACCGGTTATCGAGCTTGGTTAAAGATGGTCGAACACTGTGAATGGTTTAATTGCGATTGTTTTGATTAGGTTGGCATCGACCGATGCTAACGTTGCATCGATCGACGCTGACCGGTATTCAAAACCGGATCAATTGGATTGATCGGTTATCGCGGATTGCTTTTGGTTATCCTGCATCGATCGACACTATAGTAGTGTCGGTCGACATCAGGTTTGATGATTAGGTTATTGAACCTGAAATCACAGAACCGAAGCAAGACAAATCAATTAATTATAAGAATTAAAACATAATAAAACTGAACGTTTTAAATGATTCCGTTTCCTCAATCAAATATCAAGTGATACTTGATGTCTTTCCAATCTTGTCAACTGTCAAGACCCATTTAATTGTGCGATAGACTTGCAGTGCAAGATGTCCACAATTTCATGAGTAGAGACAAAGGTAATCGTGTTGATGGACTTGCAGTGCAAGACGTCAACAATTACATGACTGAAAAGATTGGTTTACTTGACTGGGCCATCAAAATCGTTTTGGGCTCAGAGACGTCAGGTGGATTGGACATAAGATGTCAATCCACAACTAAGAGTTATATTGGATATAACTAGCAAAGTTGTTGCTTACCTAGATCGCTAAATTTGGATGATAGCCAGTGGTTCACTCAAGTTTAGTGAAGTATGGATCTTGGATCATTATATTCATCTGAGGAAACATTGTTTGAATATAATACGAGTTTTCTTAAAAGTTAAGACTTCTCATTTCTTGAACATCATAACTAAACCTTTTTCCTTTCTTTGTTCTCAGCTATGACTAACACTCAGAATAACTCTTTCTCCCTGCGATCCGTCCTTGAGAAGGACAAGTTAAATGGATCGAATTTTCTCGAATGGTATCGGAACTTGAGAATTGTTCTCAAGCAGGAGAAAAGGGACTATGTCCTGGAAACTGTTCTCCCTGAAAAACCGAGAGCCAATGCTGCACATGCAGAAAGGAGTGCTTGGGATAAGCATTCCAATGATGTGGTCGATGTGAATTGTCTCATGTTGGCTACCATGAACTCGGATTTGCAGAAGCAATACGAGAACGTGGAGTCGCCAGTGGAGATGATTACTAGCCTGAAAAGCATGTTTCAGGAGCAAGCACGAACTGAGAGATACCAGACGGTTAAATCTCTCATTGAATGCAAGCTACCAAAGGACAGTCCGGTCAGTCCTCATGTCATTAAGATGATGGGTTATATTGATAACCTGGGGAGACTGGATTGTCCCATTAGCCAAGAGTTGGCTACTGACATCATTCTGCAGTCACTGCCGTCAAGTTATGATCAGTTTGTTATGAACTATAACATGAACAACTTGACGAAGACGTTGACTGAACTGCATGGCATGCTCAAGACAGCTGAGCCTAATATCAAGAAGGGCACTCCTAATGTACTTATGGTACAAGGGGGTAAGAAGTTTAAGAAACTTGGCAAAGGCAAGGGAAAGGGCAAGGCAGTCCAGGTTGAGAACCAGGACACGCCTGCGCCAGCCCCGAAGCCCAAGCCGGCCCATCTGAGACTGATAAGTGCCATTACTGTAAAGAGTCTGGGCATTGGAAGAGAAATTGCAACAAATTCTTGGAAGAGAAGAAGAAGAAGAAGAAGACTTTCGAGACTTCATCTTCAGGTATTTATGTTATAGAAGTAAATGTTACTACTTCTGGTTCTACTTCTTGGGTATTGGATACCGGCTGTGGTGCTCATATTTGTACAAATATGCAGGGCCTAAGCAACAGTAGGACGTTGGAAAAGGGACAAGTGGACCTGCGCGTGGGAAATGGAGCAAGAGTTGCTGCATTAGCCGTAGGAACATATAACTTGTCTTTACCTTCTGGTTTGGTGTTAAAACTTAATAATTGCTACTATGTACCTGCGATAAGCAGAAATCTTATTTCTATTCCTATTTTGGATGTGGAAGGATATCAGTTTTCAATAAAGAATAAATGTTGTTTTTTTGAATACAATGATATATTTTATGGTAGCAGCCCATTAGAGAATGGGCTTTATGTTTTAAACCAAAGCACACCAATCTATAACATTAACACCAAGAGATTCAAATCAAATGACACGAATCAGACTTTTTTATGGCATTGTCGTTTGGGCCACATAAACGAGAAACGGATTCAAAAGCTCCATAGTGATGGGCTTTTGGGCTCATTTGATTATGAATCATGTGAGAAATGTGAATCTTGTTTACTAGGCAAAATGGCGAAGGCCCCTTTCAACAAACAAAATGAAAGGGCCAGTGACCTATTGGGCCTTATACATACAGATGTATGCGGCCCAATGAGCACAAGTGCCAGAGGAAATTTTCGATACTTCATTACCTTCACTGATGATTTCAGCAGGTATGGCTATGTCTATCTAATGAGACACAAGTCGGAATCCTTTGAAAAGTTCAAAGAGTTCCAAAATGAAGTACATAATCAACTTGGCAAAAGTATTAAGGCTCTTCGATCAGATCGTGGAGGAGAATACTTAAGCCAAGAATTCAGTGATCATTTGAGAGATTGTGGAATTGTTTCACAACTCACTCCTCCTGGAACACCACAATGGAATGGGGTGTCCGAGAGGAGGAATCGAACTTTATTAGATATGGTTCGATCAATGATGAGTCTCTCAACTCTTCCATTATCCTTTTGGGGATACGCTCTAGAAACGTATGCGTTTACACTTAATAGGGTTCCGTCAAAATCAGTTGCAAAGACACCACATGAGATGTGGACTGGAAATGTTCCGAGTTTGTCTTTCCTGAAGATTTGGGGTTGCGAAGCTTATGTTAAGCGATTAATTACAGATAAGCTCGAACCCAAATCTGATAAGTGCTACTTCGTTGGTTATCCTAAGGAAACCAAGGCATACTACTTTTACAACCAATCCGAGAACAAAGTGTTTGTTGCTCGGAACTGTGTTTTTCTTGAGAGAGAGTTTCTTTCCAAGAGAAACAGTGGGAGTAAAGTACAACTCGAAGAAGTTCGAGAGCCACAGGAAACCGCCCAGCCCATTGTGGAGGAGCAACAGTTGGATCTACAAAGAGTTGTAGAGACGGCGCCTGTGGAGCCTGAAATTCGCCGATCCGAAAGGATCCGTCACGAACCCGAGAGATATGGATTTCTCGTAACCAATTGTCATGATTTGTTAATCATTGAGAGTGACGAGCCAGCGAATTTTGAAGAAGCGATGATGAGCCCTGACTCCGTAAAGTGGCTGAAAGCCGCTGAATCCGAAATGGGATCCATGTCACAGAACCAAGTATGGACTTTGGTTGATTTACCCGATGGTGCAAGACCCATTGAATGTAAATGGATTTTCAAGAAGAAAATTGATGTGGATGGAAATATTCAGATATATAAAGCAAGGCTAGTGGCAAAAGGTTTCAAACAAATTCATGGTATTGACTATGAAGAAACCTATTCACCTGTCGCCATGCTTAAATCCATTCGGAATAAGAATCTATAGAGATAGATTAAACAATTTGATTGGACTGTGTCAAGACACTTATATCGATAAAGTCTTACACAGGTTCAGAATGCAAGATTCCAAGAAGGGCTTCATACCAATGTCTTATGGCATAAGTCTCAGCAAGAAGCAGTGTCCTGAGACACCTGCTGAGCGAGATCGCATGAGTCGGATTCCCTATGCCTCGGCGTTGGGATCCATCATGTATGCCATGCTCTGTACTCGTCCAGATGTTGCTTGTGCTTTAAGCATGACGAGTAGATACCAATCGGATCCAGGTGAAAGTCACTGGACAGCAGTCAAGAATATTCTGAAGTATTTGAGAAATACTAAGGATAAATTCTTGGTGTATGGAGGAAGTGATGAGCTGGTAGTAAGTGGTTACACAGACGCAAGTTTTCAGACAGACAAAGATGATTTCCGATCGCAATCTGGTTACATCTTCTGCCTGAATGGCGGTGCAGTCTGCTGGAAGAGTTCCAAGCAGGACACTGTAGCAGATTCCACAACTGAAGCTGAGTACCTCGCTGCTTCTGAAGCGGCAAAGGAGGCTGTTTGGATCAAGAAGTTCATCACTGAACTTGGTGTGATTCCTAGCATTTCTGAGTCAGTGGCTTTGTATTGTGACAACAATGGAGCCATTGCGCAAGCAAAGGAACCTAGATCACACCAAAAATCCAAACACATAGAAAGGCGATATCACCTTATCCGTGATATTGTGAATAGAGGAGATGTGAAGATCAGCAGAGTCCCGACTGATGAGAACGTAGCTGATCCGCTGACCAAGCCCCTCCCAAGGCCTAAGCATGAGTTTCACACTGCTGCTGTAGGCATTAGATTTCTTAAGATATGATCTTGGTTTCAGTGGGAGTTATATTTGGTTTTTAGTTATGACTTGATGTTCGAAAAACATAATTTGGTTATGTTATATTAATGAAATTGTTTCAGCATTATTTAATTATGAATAATTAAATATATATTGTCCCAAAGTAATTTATGACATTTTATAGGTCATCAAGTATGTGACTTGATCATGAAACCCTATAAGCAATAAATGATATAAATTATAAATGGTCCCTGGTCGAGGTTGTTAAAATGGGATACTAACAACCACGTGAGACTAGTATGTGAGGTGACTGATGACTATGTTTCATGGAGTCATTTAATAAGTGTATTAAAGTCAATCACATAGATATGTGTTAAAGAACACATGATCGGACTTGACCCGTTAATGAGAACTCTACAAGATGTTATATGAGTGTCATAAGAGTTTCTCATTACGACTAAAGAGAGTAGTCCTTAGACCTGAGTTCATCATGTCCTCTCTTATATGGATTGGTTCGTCTTGACTTTGTCAAACGTCAGCCGTAACTGGTGATCATAAAGACACTGATTAGGCATATCATGAAATATAAAAGAGACATGGATGGAACAAGATGGGATTTGTACCTCCTATATAACAAGAGTTAAATATCTCTGGGCCTATCGAAGATTTGATACTGGAAATGCGTGGCCGCGCTTAAACGAGGTGATTGTCTGTCGTTTGTTTTATCAGTACAAATCGGGATTCGATAAACGTGATCTGGCTTAATAAGGATGACACAGTTCTTGCCTTATGCTAGATTGAGATATAGCTACAAAGGGATTAAAGGAATAGATGATTCCAGTACAAGTGGGAGATTGTTGGGGATGTCCCGAAATCTATTGTACTTGCTCTAAGTGAAAGTCGTATAGTCGAGATAAGACAATCACATAACACTAGGTAGTCATAACGCTTTGCTAGAAGCCACTTATGATCAATGAGTTGAGAACTCATTGCTAGTGTTATATGATCCTACAGGGTCACACACCTAAGCAAACTGGGCGTTAAAGACGAGGTTGATCATTAATGTAATGATCCAGTGAATGCATATTTGATATGCATTCGATATCAATATTCTGGGGCAGTGTCGATCGTTGCAGTAGTGCATCGATCGATGCAACTCGCGGATTAATCAGATTAATTCGGTTTAATCGTTGGTTAATTCCGTTACGGTTTAAGTCGACATATATGAGATATATGGTCGACCTAAACTGAGGGCTAACCTAATTCATAGCCACCAGAACGAGATAGAAACCTCTCTAGAGATCAGATCTCTTACATGCACTAGCATCCCTCCGGTCCAGTTTGTGTGCGTGTGGATACCAGTAGAGGCACAGCGTTTGAGGTGCTTCGTGATCTCGATTATCTACAAACCTTCCGCTGCAAATCACCAGGTAAATCTGAGATCCTATAGATTCAATTATTTGAACCTTAGATCCTAGGCTCGGAATTCAGACTAGGGTTGCTAATCCTGATTAGAACTGCTAGAAATTCCTTCAATATGCTATATAGTTTGTATTTTAGTCTGATTGTTATATTTAACATTATTATAAAAATTGAATTTCACAAAGAATTATAGTTCTACAAATCTTGGTTTTACCAAGTTTTCCAAAGTTACACAACAAATGATAACATATGTAAATTGAATAAATAAAAATACAACTAAATTCCATCTTGGCTCACATCAGCTTGGCTCTCATTACTGCAATTAAACCAGCTCTCTAAATTCTTTCTTGCCTTTCTCTTGCTCCTTCTCCGTCCGTGCTCCCCAACTGACGGATATCTTGTTTCTTGGACTCTTCCCTTTCTTTTCACATAGTTTGGAGGAAAAGCGTACAACTTTTCTATCTCTTCCGGAATAATCCACTCAAACATATGCGGAACTGGAAAAATTGTCCTCGTATAAGCCAATGCCCATAATTCTATCATGTAGTAACGCGAACACAGACCATACAAATCCTTCAATTCCATTGGCCTAATGTCTTGCTTCAAGAATTTAGTGGTAGCAGATATTGCGTGAACACATGGGTACATGTCAATATCAAAGAGTCTGCAGCTGCATTTGTTATGTCTCAAATCCACCACATAAGTAATGCCGTCATCTCCAACAACACCGTATTGAAGCTCGAATGCATTAAGCTCAAATGTCGTGAGTTTGGCCGCTTTCACAATTCTAGCGTGCAACACAAGTTCCACTTCCGGCACCAATTTTCGCGCGCTCGATCCAGAAACGGAATCTTTCCTATGACTGTTAAACCACTCTGCAAATTTTCCAATAAGTGCATCGATCATAGGCAGTAGATGATACCTTCTGTCCTTCTTAAAAACTGCATTCATAAACTCCACACAATTAGATGTGTCTATGTTGTACCTTGCACTGGGAGAATAACACCTTGCCCATTTATTCTCTTCTACGCTTTTGTCAAGATATTGAGCTGCTTGAGGATATCTGTTCCTAAAATCTCCATATTGTCTTAGGAAATCAGCCTCGGAGTATATCCGAGCAATTTCCCTAAATTTTTTTCCAACTTCTTCTTTTTTCTCGTAGGAAACTGCTCCTCTCACATTCTGGGACAGGTGGTAGATGCAATAACCATGATCCGAGAGAGGGTACACTAGACCTATTGCCTTGATGAGACTTGCATTTCTGTCGCTAATAAAAACTAACTCACGACTATCCGGTATTACGGTTTTCAGCGTATTGAAGAACCACATCCAACTTTCTTCCTTTTCACCATCAACTAGAGCAAAAGCAATGGGATAGTGGTGATGATTCGGATCCTGCGCTGTGGCGAATATTAAACAACCTCCATACACATTCTTAATGAAAGTTGCGTCAACGATGAGCACTTTCCTCATGGCTACAAACCCTTCGATGGAAGCTCCCAAAGCCACAAATAGATACCTGAACCTTCTTTGTTCATCCAACACCAAATCGGTTTTTGTTCCATGATTCACCTTCTCCAACATATGCAAATAAGAAGGCAACATCTTGAAACCATCAACTGGACTACCACGGATATCAGAAACAACAAGGTTTTTCCCTCTAAAAGCCGTAGAATACGACACTTCCACACCGGCTCTTCTTTGGACAAGCTGCACAATAGTTTTAGGACATGGAGTATCGAAGTTACCGGGATAGTCTTCGTTTAAGACGCTTGCAACTAACCGTGGTGTACCTTTCCTCTTGTTGCTTATACCACTAGTACTTGTCCGAGAGCATGAATGCATATTCGTGTATGTTCTAACTGAGAACATGGTTGAATTCTTAATCTTTGCAGCTCTCAACTGCCATTTACAGCCTTGCTTCGCTTCACGGCATTTCACCACGTATCGACTCTTATCTGAATTGCCTATTAAGATCCCATAACAGTTCAGATTTGCGGCTTTATCAACCAAATACTGCACATCTTCTTTACATTTAAATTCTTGACCTATTTCAAAACCCAAGCCATCTTCCCATTCATCTAAACGCCTTGTCTCTTCCACAACCAAGGGAAGCTCAGCTGATTCAACCATATCCAAATCATGCATATTATCATGTTGTACAATATCATCATCGCCAATAGCAACATTCTCCAACGGCTCAATCGGCTCAGTTGGTTCAATAGGCTCAATAGGCTCAATAGGCTCAATAGGTTGTTCTGTTGATTCCTCGCCAGTAACATGAGTAGCATCACCAGCATTGATTATCCCAATATTATCCCGGGCCCTAGAAATAAGCTCACCATAACTCCCACCATCCCGTTTCCTCCTCTCTACTCTTGAAAGTTGCTCGGTAATCGGAAATATTTCCAAATCTGTGACAACCTCTACATGCAAAACACTTCTTCGTTGCTCTTTATCCAAAGAGGTTAGATACACGTAAACATCCTCGTCATCAAAAATATACGACTGCCTTTGAGGTTTCACTACCAATGGAATATAACTCAAATTCAGCCTCTTTGTAGAATCATCTATTAAAATTTTTCTGCGTATCCTATCCACTAGCAACGAATACATTATCTCCTCCATAGATGATGTCTTAAACGATATACCATACAACCGAGCTTCTCTAGGAATCCATTCATAGTCATCTCCGATCTTTGAATAATGTCCTTCATAATCAAAATGTATGTTTATGAAAGGAGAACCCATCCTCTTCTGAAAATGACATAAAAATATGCATTAGCACTCAAATTTCAATAGTAATACCACAATAGTTTTACCAAGCTGTACCAGTTCTGCGAGAGTAGTTTTACCAAGTTTTACCAAGTGTTACCAAGTTTTACCAAGTTTAACCAATTCTACCACAATAGTTTTACCAAGTTGTACCAGTTCCACCACAGTAGTTTTACTAAGTTGTACTAAGTTTTACCAGTTCAACCACAATAGTTTTACCAAGTTGTACCGATTTTTACTAATCTATTATTACCAAGTTTTACTAAGTTGAGCAACTTTATCATACCCAAAATATCTCCAAATTGCCAATACAACAATAGGATGCAGTACGATTAAACCACAAATTTCGATTAATTATCGATTAAGTTGTCTAATTCACCAAAAAACACGGATACAAACACAATGTTCTTAATCCAGAAATTAAAATCGACCTCCAATCGAGCTCAAGCAAAAAAGAGAAAAAATAGAGAAACAAACGACAAGAAAAGGGAGAAACTTACCTGGGATCATCAGAATCCCGAATAGAAGTGGTTGGGATGGTAGAATTGGGATAGATTTTAGGAAATCGAATTCAAAATAGCTGCAAAACCCAGCTGAAAATCGACCAAATCGAACAGGAGAGAGAGAGCGTGACCGAGCGTGGTCGAGTTGGAAGAGGAGAGAGAAGCTCTTCTCTGATTGGTTGATTATTTGGTTTATTTTAGATTTTTTTAATTGATTCATTAAGGGTAGAATGGAGATAACATTAAAAGAGAGGAGTAGGGGAGTATGGTAGATTAGGCAAGAGTATGTGGGAAATTGACTTTAAGTCAAGGAGCTTTTGAGAATTTGACCCGGCATCAAGTAAATAAAACGTATCAAGTGCAAAGGAGAACAAAAAGCCAGACTAAAAATCTCTGCTATAACATGAGTATTACAAAGGAAATGCTATGAAATCAGAGACACATCCAATATGTTAAATACTTTTGATCATCCATATTCTAGCTCTAAAGAATCATCCAAACATCAAGACCCATAATTTAATACTCCAGCGCCGATAAATTTCAGAACCAACTAGTAAAGTTTGTGTATTTGCCACAGGAATCATTTCCAAACTCATAAGACTTAAAATTAATCGAAATCAAAGCAAAATATACTGGGTGCAAAACAAGCTGGGCCAACTTGAAACAGTGATCAAATCCAACATCTAACACAAAATCAATAAGCTAATTTTGGCAAAGGATACCCAGAGGTTCATACTTGTGACAAAATCAAATACCTGCTGAATTTAGCAGGTCAAGTCCGAAACGTTAAACAGAAGAAGAAACACCACCCCCCCCCCCAAAAAAAAAATGCAACTTTATTTTGCCTGTAGCGGCGGGTCGCCGGAAAAGAGAAACCTACAAAGACAATTGTAGCTACAGACTTAAAAAAATAAAAGAGAGAAAAAGGGGCTCACTAGCTTTTTCCCTTTGTATAAACCCCCGAACTTTAAATATCTATTTCCACCGGAAAATAATTTTTAGTATCTCTTTACACATGAATATAGTTTGAAATGCAAAACCCCACGGGTCAAATTCTCATATGCTCTTTGATTCAAAGTCAAACTCTGACATACTCTCCTTTAATCTACCATACTCTCTACTCTTAATGAAATAATGTAATTCTGATTTTATCCTTACGCTATTTTTTATTAATTTTAATTTAAAATTTTAGATTTCAAATTTCAAAATTCAAATTTTGAAACTCAAATTTTGAATTTTGAATTTCGGATTTTTTTAATTTCCAAACAAATTCGTAATGGTACAACTTGGTTCAACTAAGTACAACTTCGTAATGGTACAATTTGGTTCAACTAAGTACAAATTCGTAATGGTACAACTTGGTTCAACTAAGTACAAATGGATAGTTATACTAAGTTGCACAATATATTGGTATAGCTTGGTATAACTGAGTACAAATTGTAATGGTACAACTTGGTTCAACTAAGTACAAATGTATAGTTATACTGAGTTATACTAAGTTGCACGATATTTTGGTACAACTTAGTATAACTATCAATAATAGTACAACTTGGTATAACTTAGTATAACTATTGCGTGGTTATACTTCTGCGATTTCTCTATATATTTTCGTTCAGATCCCTACTTCTGGGTTTTTTCATCTTCTCTTTCAGATCTGTACTTCTGGTTTTCTCATCTTTTCGTCCAGATCTGTAGATAACATAAAGAAAATCGAAGCAATTACAAAATCAGAGAATTCGAAACTGAAGAAACGAAAAATTGAATCTAAATAAGAGAAAAAGAGGAAAAGGAGAAGAAATACCTAATCGAAAGAAGAAGAAGAACAAATAATGGATTTTCTGGGTTTTCTCATCAAAGAACTCGAAGGAGAAGAAGACAGATCCAAAATCGAAGGAGAAGTCAATGCCCATTGAAGTAATCAAATGAAAAGAAGAGGAAATCGAAAAAGAAGATCAATAAGGAAGAGGGGAAAATGGAAGAAGAAGAGAAGAAGATCTAAGAAAGAGAGAAAATGAGTGAAGAACAAAGAGAGAGAAGAGAGAAATCGTGAGAGAAGGAGAGAAGGAGGCACAACAAATAAAAAATTATGAGAAATCTATTAGGTTAAATGAGGCGGTGGCATGTCTCATTAAGGGGTAATATGTCTTTTACATCATTTTCGAATTAAAAATAAATCTTAAATAAATTGATTTATTGAGGGGAGTATCTGAGACTTTGACTTTGAGTCAAAGAGCTCTAGAGAATTTAATCCAAACCCCACAGACCGAGAATTACTTCGGTTTACTATTTTCGACTAATCCCTAAACAATTTTTAAACCAATAAACGACCCGGTTAATTATGATTTAGGTTGGATTATGACCCGAATTAATAACCAAAACCCGACCCGATTTGCCTTTAACCTAACCCATCCCTAAAAAGCAAAATCCCCTGTTGGGATTATGTCCTGAAATCACATTGTACTTACTCTAACGATAGTTGTGTGTCGAGATCAGACATGTTGTATGATACTGGGCGGTTGCAATGTTTTGCTAGAAGCCTCTTGCAGTCTGTAAGTTGTAGGCTTACTGCCAGTATTATATGATGCTATAGGGTCACACACCTAAGCAATCTGGAAGCATATATATGGGAATGATCATCAGGTTGGCGATCAAGATGATGTGTATTGGATACATATCAATATCGATTAAAGAGAGGTGTGTCGATCGACACAGTAGGTGTATCGATCGACACGGGGTCGATTCCGAAACTGATGTTTCGGTTTATGACTTAGACTTTTTCGGTTAAACCCGAAAGATGGTTTAGTCATAACAGGTCGTATATATAGGCTTATATGATCGACCTGGAACTGCATCCATCATTTTTCTTGATCAGAAAAGCAGAAAACTCTCTATTCGATTCCCAGATCCGGCACTAGCATCCCGGCTTTCTAGGTTGTGTGCGTGTGGACTACGATAGAGGCGAGGCATCTGAATCACTCCTGATCTCGTCTTACCATTCATTCCGCTGCCAGAACAAGGTAAACGCGAGATCCATGATTCAATAACACAAACCCTTAGATCCTAGGCTCGGAATTCAGTCTTAGGTTGCCTAATCGGATTAGGAACTGCTAGGAATTCCATCAGTGGTATCAGAGCCTTAGGGTTTTCCATTGAATCGGCCTGTTTAATAGAATTTGATGATTTAAATTTGTTCATAAGATAGTATGAATAAGAACAGGTTAGATCGATTTTGATCAGAAACGATTCTGTTTTTCGTATGGTGTCGATCGACACAAAAGGTGTGTCGGTCGACACAGAATAGTGAATTCGTCAGAATCGGCGGCTAGGGTTTTTTACGAAGAAAACCTGAATGCCTACTGTGTCGATCGACACAGGTTGAGTGTCGGTCGACACAGACCTTGCGATTGGTTGATCGGTTCAATTGGATTGGACCGGTTATCATGCTTGGTTAAGTCCGGTCAGATCGTTTTAAATTGGATGAATTGGTTCAATTGAACTGAACTGATTATTTCAATTAGTATAAACCGATTTGATCGGTTAAGATCAGTTTGATCTGATAAGTCGGTTCAATTGGATTGGACCGGTTATCAAAACTGTCTCCGGTTTAGGTCTATGTCGACCGTCACACATGGGTTGTGTCGATCGACATGACCGGTTCAATGAACCGGGTTAATTGGTTTAACCGGTTATTGAAGTCCGGTTTTATTTGGTGATGTCGATCGACAGACATGGTCTGCGTCGATCGACACAGTGCTCACAATTCTGGTTATTGAACCTTGAATTTGCAAAACCAAACTCGACTTAAACCTAGTTCATAAAGAACAATTAAAACACTTTTTGGATGCATATTGGATATGTATCAAGATTAAATGTTCTAAATCCATTTTGATACACATTGGATGTGTATTAGATCAAAGCTTAGCTTCAATATGATCAGCTGTCAAGACTCATTTCGTTGTGTGATGGTCTAGCCAAGAGCTTGGTGTCCACAATTACGTGAGTAAGGCGGGTAATTATTTTGATGGACTTGCAGTGCTTGACATCAACAATTACATGACCTAAGAGATTGATTTGCTAATCTTTTAGAGTTTCGTTTCCTCAACTAAATATCAAGTGACCTTGATGTCTTGCCCAATCTTGTCTACTGTCAAGACTCGTTTCGTTGTTGGATAGTCTTGGAGTCCTTGGTATCCACAATTACATGAGTAAGACAGGTGATCATTGATAGACTTGCAATGTGATATATCATGGTTTTTACTAGTTTTAGACCATGATATAAGTGTGTTTTAGTGTCTTTTTGTGTTCTTTTAGAGTCTTTTACAGGTATAATCAGGTTTGGAGCATATTTGGTGATTATGGCACTTTTTGGAGATTTTTGGAGTGATTGGCCGAGAGATAGAGTTCACTGTCCGAAACAGAGAAATGCGTCGATCGTTGCACCCTAGCATCGATCGTTGCACCAGCGAGATGGGCCAAAACTCGGCGGTTTATGAAGAGTCAAGATATTGCACTCTGATCCAGAAGTTCCTGATATTTACAAAGAAGCCCCTGGCCGAGATTGGACATATATAATTAAGTTTTTGGTGTTTTATTTACTTACGCTTTGATAATTAAGAGCAGAGGATTTTTAGAGCTTTTGGGGCTGATCTGAACCTTTACTTCATCTGTATTTGGAGAAGATTTCGAACCCCTATTATTCTTTATCTTCTATGCAATTTATTTATCATATGATTATGTTTTCATTATCTATGTCTGAGTAGATTCCTAGTTAGGTTTAGGGTTTCTCACATAGGATTTCATGACTTGGTAGACTTGTTTAATTCAGTTAAGGATTCATAACTATATCTGTTCTTCAATCTAATTGTGCTTAAAGCTAGTTCTAACCTGATCAATTAGAATCTAGATCTTAGGTTGCTAAATACGTCACGGAAGTGGGGTTTAGGAATCTGAACTAATTAGGTTGAGCAATTAAACTTCTCGCAAACGAAAGTTTGGTTTAGGATAATTGTGAACATATCAAACTTGGGATTAATGCTAGTTTAATCTGTTAGTTCTCGCAAACGAAAGTTTGGTTTGCTGCACTTAGACTTAGAGAATTATCGCAAAGGAATTTGGTTAATTCTATATCTGTGTTTTGAGTTCTAGAACCGTGCTTAATTAGATCCTTACTGAATAAACTGTCTGCTTGTCTGATTTCCTGAGAACGCCCTAGACTTAGCGCTCTTAATAACTTGCTTTTACAACCAACAATCTCTGCTTTCTGTTTACTTTCTCGCATTGCTTTTAATTCAATCACATTGCTTTCTTCCTAGTTTAATTTCCTGTTCTTGAGCTATTGAATACCGGAGTCTCTGTGGATTCGATACCTATATACTACAACTACTGAACTGTGCACTTGCAGTTAGATATAGGATAAAACCTGACACCTATCAAGTTTTTGGCGCCGTTGCTGGGGACTCTTTGAGTCTTCGATAGCTTAGAACCTAGGGTTTTACTAGGGTTTTTCGTTTTCTTTTCGTTTTTATTTTTGTTTTTTTTAGTTACTAATTTTCTCTGTTTTTCTCTCTGTCGCAGGTATCAATATCGCATTGCGTCGATCGTTGCACTCTTAGCATCGATCGTCACTAGGCGATTCAGAGATTGAAACGATCGTTGCACTGATAGCATCGATCGTTGCCGGACGATTGCAGACAGTTTATGCAGACGCAGAAAACTAGAAGTAATCCGAACTTGGACTTAGTTAATCTCGATCTTGAAGAACTTGGACGTTTAGAGAGAACCAACAGAAGAGAAAGAAGAGAAAGGATGGTGCAAGAGCATTTGATTCTTGTACGTGATGCTGAAGGTACCCTGAGGGACCGAGATAACAACCCATACAATGCTGCTTGGCAAAGGGTTGATGCTGAAGGGAATGTCATCCCTGATCCTCCTGAGCAACAGCAACATGAGCAGAACCAGGGTCAAGGACAGGCCCAAGGTAGACAGATGGTTGTCCATGAGAGGACTTTAGCTGACTATAACAGACCGGATGAGTTTCATAGAAACCGATCAGCTTTAGTTCTTCCTGCTTTTGAGAGGAACGATTTTGAGATCAAAACCATCTACTACTCGCTGATGAGACAGAATGCATTTCACGGTTACCCAACGGAGCAGCCTATGGATCACATTGATTCGTTTGAGGACGTAGTCATTGGCATGAAGTATGATGGAGTCTGCCCGGACTATATGTTCCTTAAGCTCTTTCCGCACAGTCTTGCTGGAGACGCTAGTGCATGGCTAAAGCAGCTGGCACCTGCTCAGTACACTACTTGGTCAGCTTTAAAGAGTGAGTTCCTGCGTCACTTCTATGATGATGCGCGCTCAGACCAGTCCAGACAGGACATACTCACCTTTTCACAAGGAGCTGTGGAGCCTTTAAAGACTGCCTGGATGAGATTTAAGCAGTATCAGTGTGACTGCCCACACCATGGATTCACTGAAGTTCAGTTGATTGGCATTTTCTTCAGAGGCATAGATCTTCCATATCAGTCTGCACTGGACAATTCCAGTAATGCTAACTTCAACACCAGGACTCCTACACAAGCTAAGCAGTTGATTGAGAATCTAATAGGCAGCAACAGCTGCAAGACTATGGATGAGAGGAGGAAGAAATCTGGTGGAAGTGTAGAGAATTCTGACATAGCTGATATTAGATCTAGGCTGGACACAGTTTGCAATCTCCTAGCAGGTAAGAAATCTGTCCACTTTGCCCAAGATGTAGAAGTAATTCAAACTGAGGAGGACACTCAGCAGGAAGATGTGAATTACATAGGAGGTTCTGGGTTCCAAGGTAATAGATTTGGTAATCAACAAGGAAACATATTCTTCAATGGAGGACAGAAAAGTGCTTTCAACAGCAACTCATCTAATTCTGGACAGACTAGTGGTTTTCAGAAGACCTTTGGACAAGGTACTCAGAGAACCTATGGATCTTCATCTTATCAGACTCCTCCTGCACCTACAGCTCATGAGAGTAGAATGGAAGCTATGATGGAACAACTAATGGAGAGTCAGACCAAGATTTCTGTGGACTGCAACAAGAAGTTGGATGCTGTCTATGAAGACCTCAATGGGACGTTTGAGTCCCTGAACACTCACATGAAGCAGTTGGATACTCAGGTAAACCAGATTTCCAGCTCAATAAAGGGAAAAGGGCTAGCAGACACTCATATTAAGGCCTGGTCTGTGTACGTTAATGATGGATCTCACCTAGATGAAAAATTTGAGCTGAGTACAACTGAATTGGTGAAGGAAGAAGAAATCCCGGATTTTGGTGAAAAACTCTCGGGTGGAAACTGCAGCATTGCAACGATCGACACACACTTAGTGTCGATCGATGCACGTCGGGAACAGACAGATTCGCTGAGTGATGATGGTATTGATGCAGACTTAGAGCTTGATGGCTTATTCTCTGGAGTCTCCGAGATCTCTCAACAGGAGATTTATGCGCAGATTGTTAGACAACACTCCTCAGTGTCTGAAGTGATTAGGCAGGAAATTGAAGAGCTTAAGAAGCTAGAGGAGATTGGTGAAGAATTGGAAGAAATTCCAACTTCTGATGATCCACCTTATCATCCATGTGTGCAGAGGTATTTGAACAAGATGCTGCCTCTAGATGAAGAGCTGAGAGACTGGGTGGTTATAGTTCCTCAGCATATTAGTGATGTTCTGTTAACCAAGATCCCGAAGAAGCTGCCAGATCATGGAGTCTTTGTGCTTGATTGTTCTATCTTTGAGGATAGTTTTAGGCGTTCTCTGTGTGATTTAGGAGCTGCTGGAAGTTTGATGCCATACTCTGTGGCAGAGAAGCTGGGTATGCAAGATTTTACTCCTACTAGGACCTCTCTTGTCCTAGCTGATCAGTCCATACGAGTTCCTGAAGGACTCCTGATGGACATCCTGGTGAGAGTTGGAAACTACTTAGTTCCAACAGACTTCTTAGTGCTGAGATATGACTGTGATCCGGATGAAGCATTGCTGCTTGGAAGACCATTTTTGGCTACAGCAGGAGCGGTAATTGATGTTAGGGTTTAGGCTAAGCATTACTCCATCTTTTCTTGGACATGAGCATTCTGCAACAGCATACTCGCCACCTTGGATGAGGAGACTTGGACAGAGACAGAAAAAGTCTCTGTCAGGATCTCCTGGTGCCTGAAAAATCTTGTCCGTCCGGTCAAGCTATTGACCTTAAACAAGCGTTGGGTGGGAGGCAACCCACCATTAGGTACTGGTGTTTTTCTATTTAATTTTTGGTGTTTTTGTTAGGATTTTACGTTTGTTTTTGTTTCTAGTGAGTTTATGTTTGCAGGTCTCGGACAAATTCGCAGTGCGTCGATCGACGCACTTCTGTGTCGATCGTCACAACACGATCGGAATCGCATTGCAGCGATCGTTGCGGTTCTGTGCAACGATCGACCATACACGAAAATCGCCAAGTAATGGTCGATGCACTTAGTGCAACGATAGATGCTTGAGCGACAGAGGTAAACCCGACAGAACTCAACAGAACTTTAACAATTTTTATTTTCTTTTTACCGATCCTTCGCTTGACACTACTGGGGACAGTGTGTCTTAAGTGTGGGGGAGGTGCTACTGACGTTTATCTTTCTGTTTTCTTAAGAGTCAGTCCATTTTTCAAAAAAATTTGTTTTATTGAGTCAAAATTGTTTAAGTAAGAAACTATGATTTTCTGAGAAGATTTACAAGACTTGCAGGAACTTAAGTAACCATTGGGATGAAGTTGCAGGATCTATCTCTGACCATTAGAAAACACAGACACAGATCAACCTACTGGGAACACCCACATCACTTCAGGTATCAGAGGATCCTTTTACTGACTTCAATTTAATACTGACTTAGATTTCTCGCCTAAGGGCTTGGTATACTTTGTGTCGGATTCCCTGTTAGTTCTGACACAGCATGTCAACCTATCCTATTTAGTTCCCTTATCCCCTTCTATAAAGTAAAAAAAAAAGATAATAAACTGAGGATGAGTTAGTAACTCCGAAGTGGTCACAGGAGTGGTGGTAGAGACCCCTATTATCTCCTGTGCTATCCATGGAATGTGTCCAAAGTACACCCCATAACGGGAAGAACACTGATAATAAAAAAAAATGATACCCAATGTGGGAAAAATCAGTTGTTAAAGAAGGGAAAGAGAAGAAAGGGACTAGAGAAAGATAGTATGGTGGTCTAGAGCTGATAAGGTAAGAATCCATGTGCCCTTTGATCGATACTCCTTAGGTGAGACCGCACTTAAATACTTGCAGAAGTCAGTAGGGAGAATTTGAATGCTTGGATGTGATTGTGGAGTTTACTTAGGACAGTTGCTAAGTGTGGGGGAAGTACATGTTGGTCTTGATATCCTGTGATTGATTCTTTCAGTGGTTTACTAAGGGGAATCTGAGTATTGTAGCTTCTAGGATGAAATGAGTTTCTGAAGAGTTTTCAAACCTCTTCACCAAGCTTTAGTTCTCTGTTTTGCTTGAGGGCAAGCAAAGGCTAAGTGTGGGGGAGTTGATATATCATGGTTTTTACTAGTTTTAGACCATGATATAAGTGTGTTTTAGTGTCTTTTTGTGTTCTTTTAGAGTCTTTTACAGGTATAATCATGTTTGGAGCATATTTGGTGATTATGGCACTTTTTGGAGATTTTTGGAGTGATTGACCGAGAGATAGAGTTCACTGTCCGAAACAGAGAAATGCGTCGATCGTTGCACCCTAGCATCGATCGTTGCACCAGCGAGATGGGCCAAAACTCGGCGGTTTATGAAGAGTCAAGATATTGCACTCTGATCCAGAAGTTCCTGATATTTACAAAGAAGCCCCTGGCCGAGATTAGACCTATATAATTAAGTTTTTGGTGTTTTATTTACTTACGCTTTGATAATTAAGAGCAGAGGATTTTTAGAGCTTTTGGGGCTGATCTGAACCTTTACTTCACCTGTATTTGGAGAACATTTCGAACCCCTATTATTCTTTATCTTCTATGCAAATTATTTATCATATGATTATGTTTTCATTATCTATGTCTGAGTAGATTCCTAGTTAGGTTTAGGGTTTCTCACATAGGATTTCATGACTTGCTAGACTTGTTTAATTCAGTTAAGGATTCATAACTATATCTGTTCTTCAATCTAATTGTGCTTAAAGCTAGTTCTAACCTGATCAATTAGAATCTAGATCTTAGGTTGCTAAATACGTCACGGAAGTGGGGTTTAGGAATCTGAACTAATTAGGTTGAGCAATTAAACTTCTCGCAAACGAAAGTTTGGTTTGCTGCACTTAGACTTAGAGAATTATCGCAAAGGAATTTGGTTAATTCTATATCTGTGTTTTGAGTTCTAGAACTGTGCTTAATTAGATCCTTACTGAATAAACTGTCTGCTTGTCTGATTTCCTGAGAACGCCCTAGACTTAGCGCTCTTAATAACTTGCTTTTACAACCAACAATCTCTGCTTTCTGTTTACTTTCTCGCATTGCTTTTAATTCAATCACATTGCTTTCTTCCTAGTTTAATTTCCTGTTCTTGAGCTATTGAATACCGGAGTCTCTGTGGATTCAATACCTATATACTACAACTACTGAACTGTGCACTTGCAGTTAGATATAGGATAAAACCTGACACCTATCACAGTGCGACTGTCAGTGATCACAAGACTGAAGAGATTGGTTTACTTAACTGGGCTATCAGAAGTTCTGGGCCCAGAGACGTCAGAGTAGATGAGACATGGATTGTCTTATCTGCGACCAAGAGTTGTACTGGGTACAATTAGCAATGATTTGCTTACCTAGATAACTAAATTTTGGGTGATGGCGAGTCGTCCACTCAGATTTTGGTGAAGTATGGATCTTGGATCATTATATTCATAGAGGAAACATTGTTTGAATATAATGCGAGTTTTCTTATTAGATAAGATTTCTCATTTCATGGAATACATAACTAAATCTTTGTTTTCTTGGATTTCAGCTTATGTCTAAAACTACTTTCTCATTGCGATCCGTCCTTGAGAAGGACAAGTTAAATGGATCAAATTTCCTGGATTGGTATCGGAATTTGAGATTTATTCTCAAGCAAGAGAGTAAGGAATATGTCCTTGAGAAAGCTCTCCCCGAAAGGCTTGGGACCAATGCCTCGCATGCAGTATATAATGCTTGGAATAAGCATTATATTGATATGGTAGATGTGCGTGGTCTGATGTTGGCTACCATGAGCTCGGACTTAAAGAGTCAATACGAGAACATGGAGTCGCCAATAGAGATGATCACCAGCTTGAAACTGATGTTTCGGGAACAGGCACGAGTTGAGAGATACCAGATGGTTAAGTCTCTCATTGGGTGCAAGCTACCAAAGGATGCTCCAGTGAGTCCTCATGTCATTAAAATGATGGGTTACATTGATAACCTGGGGAGACTGGATTGTCCTGTTAGCCTAGAATTTGCTACTGAAATCATCCTGCAGTCACTGCCGTCAAGTTATGATAAGTTTATCAAGAGCTATATCAAGAATGGCTTGACGAAGACGTTGACTGAGCTGCATGGCATGCTCAAGACAGCTGAGCAAAACATCATAAAGGGTAAAAGATTTGAGAAATCTTGTGTTGACAAGGGTAGAGGCAGGGCCGTCCAGATTTGGAATCAGGATAAGCCTGTGTCATCTTATAAGCCCAAGTCAAGCCTATCTGATGTTGGTAAGTGCTGCTACTGTGATGAGTTTAGGCATTGGAAGAGAAATTGCATTAAATTCTTGGAAGATTCACAAGAGATGAAGGAGATGTACGGAACTTCTTCTTCAGGGATTGTGTTATTACTTCGAGTTCTACGTAGGTATTGGATACTAGTTGTGGCACTGATATTTTTGAAATATGTAGGGCCTAAACAACAGTAGAACGTTGAAGAAAGGACAAGTGGAACTGCGCGTCTGGTATGGAGCAATGGTTGCTGCATGAGCCATAGAGATTCTCCACTTGTAGGAACCTTTCAAGCTTGGTTTTTGAATTAAGTAATTGCTGTTATGTACCTGCTTTGAGCAGAAATGTCTTTCATTTTCTTGTAAGAATTTGGATGTTTTTCATTTTGATAAAAGACAAGTTTTGCTCTTTTGATCTTGATGAAATATTCTATGGTAGCACCCCTTTTGAAAAATGGGTTTCATATCTTAAACCAATGAACGCTTGTATATAACATAAATACCAAACGATTTAAGTCTGATGACTTGAACTCGACTTTTCCTTGGCATAGTCGTTTCAACCACATAGAGTGGAGCGGATTCAGAAGCTCCATGGTTATGGGCTTTTGGGCTCATTTGATTATAAATCATATGAGATATGAATTCTGCTCACTGGACCAAATGACTAAGGCTTCTTTAGCAGAGCTTAGCAGAGCTAAAGAAAAGAGCCAGAGGCTTATTGGGCCTTGCTCATACTGATGTATGTGGTCCGATGAGCATAAA
Organism: Orychophragmus violaceus; assembly: GCA_030180135.1. Taxonomy (NCBI): domain Eukaryota; kingdom Viridiplantae; phylum Streptophyta; class Magnoliopsida; order Brassicales; family Brassicaceae; genus Orychophragmus; species Orychophragmus violaceus. Next base: position 85,020,080 of record CM058229.1, on the reverse strand, counting down.
TGCCAGAGGAAATCTTCAATACTTCATTAGCCTTATTGATGACTTCAGTAAGTATGACTATGTTCATTTGATGAGACACGAGTCAGAATCTTTTGAAATAGTCAAAGGAGTTCCATAATGAAGTATAGAACCGATATGACAGAAGTATTAAGATCCTCGATTGGATCACGGAGGATAATACTTGAGTCAAGAATTGAGTGATCATCTAAGTGAGTGTAAAGTCGTCTCACAGCTCATTTCTCCTGGAAAACCTGATTGGTGTTTCTGAGAGAATGAATCGGACCTTATTGGATAGGCTCCGAATAATGATGAGTCACATGAATCTTCCATTATCCTTTGAGGAATACGCTCTAAAATGTATGTGTTTACGCCAAATAATTTTCTTTAAGAATCAGTTGAAAGACACCACATTGGATGTGGACTGGAAGTTTTCCAAGTATGTTTTCCTGATTAATTGGGATTGCAAGGTTTGTATAAGGCAGTTGTCAACAAACAAGCTTGAACCCATATCTGATAAGTGCTGCTTTGCTGGTTGTCCTAGGGAAACCGAGGCTAATTACTTTTGCAACCAATCCGAGAACAAAGTTTTGTTGTTTGGAACTCTGTTCTTCTAGATAGAACGTTTCTTTCTAAGAAGAACAGTGGGAGTAAAAGTACAGCTCGAAGAAATTCGAGAAACACATGAGGCTGCTCAACCTGTTGAGGGAAAGCAGCGGTTAGACCTACAAAGTGCTGTAGGACCTACACCTGTGGAGCCTGAAGTTCGCAGATCCGAAAGGATCCGTCACTAACCCGAGAGTGATTTCTCGTGACCGATTGCCGTGATCTGTTGATCATTGAAAAGTGACGAGCATGCGAGATTCAAAGAGCGAAGGTGAGCCCCAACTCCGAAAAGTTGCTAGGAATGCATGTTAGCTTCACCGATCCATTTCTGGATTGAAGCAAACATCTTGGAGTTGGAATCTACGTCCTGTTAAAACGGTCAAAAGTTTTGACTTAACCAGGAGCGAATAGAAACCGTGCGTTTACAAGTAGACTAGTGGGAGCGTAGTTGCATTTCTCACACTGTATGTATATATCATACTTAATCTCATAAACGACGTTCCGTCGCTTAAGTCTTATCAGGACTTGAGACGGGAGTCATTTTAACGATAGACATGGGAGAAGCCGCGTGAGTTCTTGGAATGAGGATCTATTGAAATATATTGGGGTAGGCTAATTGGATCGTGTCAGAATCTTTATGTTGATAAGGCATTGGACAGTTCCAATATGCATGATTCCAAGAATGGCTTCACACCAAAGGTCTTATGGCAATAATCTTAGCAAGATGAAGTGTCTTGGACACTGGCTGAGCTAGTATCAATCTTAGCAAGATGAAGTGTTTTGAACACTGGCTGAGCTAGTATGTATGAGTGTGATTCCTTATGCTTCTGCAATAGAATCCATCATGAATGCCATATGTTGCGCTCGTCTAGATGCAGCTTATGCATAAAGCATGACGAGAAGATTCCAATATGCTCCGGTAAAAGTCACTGGACAGTTGTAAAGAATATCCCCAAGTGTTTGAGGAACACTAAGAAAAGGTTCTTGTACAACTGAGAAAGTGACGAACCAGTTGAGAGTAGTTAGACGGACAAAGACGATTTCCGGTTCCCACTTGGTTATGTCTCTTTGTCTGGATAACGGTACTATCTGTTGGAAGGGCTCCAAGCAGAGAACCGTAGAATAGTGCTTTTATCTGAATGGCGGTGTGGTTTGTTGGAATTGTTTCAAGCAAAAACACCACAGTCTCTCCCACAACCTAAGCACGAGACTTATTCTGTTGCTGTAGGTATTAGATATCTGAAGAGATGATCTTGATTCTAGTGGGAGTTATTTTAGTTATGTTATAATCTTTACATAGACATGCTATGGAAATGTTTGTGTAAGTTAAAACTGACATCGGTATTATTTAATTATTGGATGATTAAATAATGGTCCCAAAGTATTTTATGTTCATCTTATAGGTCATCAAGTTGAGGACTTGATCATGAAACCCTATAAGTAAAAGATGACATAAATTATGATTGTCCCTAGTCGAGGTTGTTGAAGTGGGACACCAATAACCGTGCGAGACTAGCATGTGAGGTGACTGTTGGACTAAGTTTCATGGAGTCAATGATATGATTATCACAGTCAATCACATAGATATATGTTGGTGAACATATGATCGGACGTGACCCGCTAATGAGAACTCTACAGGATAGTTATATCAGTGTCATGAGAGGTTCTAATTACGACTATAGAGTATAGTCCTTAGACCTGAGTTCATCATGCTTCCTAGCATATGAATTGGTGCACTTTGACCTTGTCAAACGTCGATCCGTAAATGGCGGCCATAAAGGCATTGCTTAGGTGTATCATGAAGTGTGTGAAGGAACATGGATGAAACAAGATGGGATTTGTCCCTCCTATATAACAGGAGATAAATATCTCAGGGCCCATCGAAGATTTGATACTGAGAAAATGCATGGCCGTGCTCAAACGAGGTGATTGTCAGTCGTTTGTTTTATCAGTATAGATCAGGAGTTCGATGAACATGATATTGGCTATAATAAGGATGACACGGTCTCTTGCCTTATGCCATATCGAGATATAGAGACGAAGGGATTATAGGAATAGGTGATTCCAGTACAAGTGGGAGATTGTTGGGATTATGTCCTGAAATCACATTGTACTTACTGTAACGATAGTTGTGTGTCGAGATCAGACATGTTGTATGATACTGGGCGGTTGCAATGTTTTGCTAGAAGCCTCTTGCAGTCTGTAAGTTGTAGGCTTACTGCCAGTATTATATGATCCTATAGGGTCACATACCTAAGAAATCTGGAAGCATATATATGGGAATGATCATCATGGTGGTGATCAAGATGATGTGTATTGGATACATATCAATATCGATTAAAGAGAGGTGTGTCGATCGACACAGAAGGTGTATCGATCGACACGGGGTCGATTCCGAAATTGATGTTTCGGTTTATGACTTAGACTTTTTCGGTTAAACCCGAAAGATGGTTTAGTCATAACAGGTCGTATTTATAGGCTTATATGATCGACCTGGAACTGCAGCCGTCATTTTTCTTGATCAGAAAAGCAGAAAAACTCTCTATTCGATTCCCAGATCCGGCACTAGCATCCCGGCTTTCCAGGTTGTGTGCGTGTGGACTACGATAGAGGCGAGGCATCTGAATCGCTCCTGATCTCGTCTTACCATTCATTCCGCTGCCAGAACAAGGTAAACGCGAGATCCATGATTCAATAACACAAACCCTTAGATCCTAGCTCGGATTTCAGTCTTAGGGTTGCCTAATCGGATTAGGAACTGCTAGGAATTCCATCATCCCCAATCGACAAACCCTAGACGAACTCAAAAAATTTGCAGACCAAAATTGAGAGACTTATTGTCGAAATTTGAAGGCGACGGTTTGAGGATGGATTTAGCTGTTAGTCGTAGTCTTGATGCTTCAGATTTCGACGAGGAAGAGGCTGAGAGAGATGAAGTCTACATTGAACAAATGGTCCAAGATTTCGAGGATGAGCCACCGATTCCACACGACAAGTGTCCATAGAGTGAAGACGAAGAAGTTGAGAAAGGTATGAGAAAGAAGCATGTGAGACAACATAAAGCTCGGGGCAATGGAATGATGTACTTGAATCGGACGTTCTTAAATGGGGTGGCTTTCAAAGAGTGTGTGCTCGAGTATGCGCTATAGATAGGTCGAAATCTGAAGCAGTACATGTATGATAAGAAGAAAATTGGTTTTAAGTGTGTTGGTGTTAGTACTGTTGGTGGCTGTAAATGGTAAGTGTATTGCTCGCTTCTGCCTAAAGATGGCGTCTGGAAAATTAGGCTCTTTGTAAACACTCATTCATGTACTCTGAATGGTTCATGCGAGATGTTGAAGGTTTCACAGATTGCTCGTTATTTGTCGATAAGATTAGGGAAGAGCCTGATTATTACATGCATATGAAGATCGAAGAGTTGATTCAAGAGAAATGGTAATTTACGGTCTCTCGGCCACAATGTCAGGCGGCCAGAATCACAAAACTTAGGTGGATAGAGTATTAGTATGATCACCAATTTGCTAGACTAAAAGACTATGCGGCTGAGTTGGTGGAATCGAACAAGGATTCAAGTGATGAGATAGACACTCTGATAAATGATAAAGGCCAAGAAGAGTTTAATAGGTTCTATATCTGCTATGATGTGTTAAGGAGAACATGGAAATCATCAATGAGGCCTTTGATTGGTGTTGATGGATTCTTTGTCAAACACAAAGTCAAAGGACATATCTTGGTGGCTTTAGGAAGAGATGCAGACAACTCGATTTATCCAATAGCATGGAGTGTGGTCCAAGTTGAAAATAACGAAAACTGGTTATGGTTTGTGAAGAAGATAAAAGAAGATCTCGGGTTGAATGATGGTGATGGCTATATTATTGTTTCTGATCGTCAAAAGGAGATAAAATGAAGATCTCTACTACTTTTCTTATCACATATTTATGTTGATAAAAGCTTTAAGTTGTACTAATACTTGCATTATTATAGGGCTTGATTAATGCAGTTCAAAAGGAGTTGTCTAGAGTGGAACATAAGAAGTGTGTTAGGCACATCTATGGGAATTTGAAGAAGAAACATCCTTACAAGAAGAATATGAAGTAGCTTGTTTGGAATTTAGCTTGGAGCTACAATGAAGCTGAATGCAAAGAATGTTTGGACATGATTTCTTGCTACGATATAGGAGTGTTCAATGATTTAATGAAGAGCAAACTAGAAACATGGTGCAAAGCGTTCTACAAACATGGAAACTATTGTGAAGATGTCGAAAACAATTCGACGGAGTCCTTCAACAGCACAATTAACAAGGCAAGGGATAAACTTTTTGTGCCAATGCTAGAAACGATTACGAGGCTTGCCATGGCTCGGATTGCCAAACGTTCAGTCATCTCGCATACTCATGACGGTGTGTAGAATTAATCTAGATTAAATGTGTTTCTGAACTTTACCGTGTATCTAATGCAATCTCTTATTTATTTCAGGAATTTGCACTCCCTATATCACTAAGTTTCTAGCCAAAGAACATAAGAAAGCTTCAGATTGCAAAGTGACAAGAAGCACAAATGGCGACTATGAAGCAAGATTGAGTGGGTATACTTACTGTGTCAACTTGGAGAGGATGACTTGCACTTTCTTGAAGTTTCAAATTTGCGGGATCCCTTGTGAGCATGCATGCCTATGGTGTGATCCTTACTAAGAAGCTAAAGCCCGAAGACTATGTGTGTCATTGGTTTCGCACATCGACTTGGAAGAAGAACTATGAAGAGGGTCTTGTACCGGTTAGGGGATCTCATTTATGGCTTGCTACTGATGCTCCAGATGTACACATTCCTCAAGAACGATCTGAACCCAGTAAGAAGAAGAAGCTCACCAAAGCCGACAAAACTAGGAAGAAGGGAGTGAAAGGGTCTCCAACAATGAAACAACCAAAATAGAAGAAACATATCATGCATTGTTCAGTATGCGGAGTAGCTGATCATAATGCTCGACACCACGCAAAGAAATATAAACATGTTCATGTATAAACCAATCGTTTTGTGTTTGACTAATGTTTTTGGATCTGTCGGATTGTTCTGTATAAACCGATTGTTGTGTGCTTGTGATTGTTTTTTCAAGCTTCTCAAACCAATCCGAGTATCATTGAGGAAGGGGGTTCTCAAACCAATCCGATTCAAAAGGAATAGGCATGGTTCGGATGAAGTAGACTATATTTAATGCAATAGGGTTTAGTGATTTGCAGGTTTTTTGGTGTTAAGGATACAATATTCTAATGTTATGCTTTTGACTCTTCTGTAAGCTTTTCTTTAGATCAATGCCAATATATGGTTTTGTTATTCCCATTGTCTAGAAATTACAAACATAACAGATACATACGCATTACAAACAAAAGGAAATAGCTCCGCTTGCTTCATCATCTTCTTCTTCATGATCAAAGTATAAACGCCATGATTCCAACAAGGATCAAACATCCAAAAACCATTGCAATCATCATCTTCTTCATTCCACAGTTTGCTTGATCCAATGCTTCTTCAACCCTCCAAATATCTCTTTCTCAAGCTTGATTAGGACCTTCTCAAACCCCAATTTCTCAAAAGCCTCACACTCTCTAGCCATCTCTTTCATCTCCTGCTCAAGCTTCCCATTTTTGATTTGCAGAGACTCAAATTCATTCAAAAGAGCCTAATCAACCCACTTAAATATGTGAGCATCATTAACAAGCTACAAAACACAACATAAACATCAATTACCTAATCGATTTACGGCGCAAGCAAATAGTCTACGAAATTACCTTATGAGCAACCGCGTATGAACACCAGAAGCATCGCCTGTATGGATTGTTGTCGGAATTAGACATCAAAGTCACCATTTGTTCACCACACCAACATTTCTTATGAACTCCATTGAATCTTCCACTTCCACGACGACTGCTTCCCCTTACATTCGAGCTATTAGAACCACTCATTGAAGATCCTGACATAGCCATTTTCGATTTTGTGTTTAGGGTTCTAAGGATTTGGAAATTCTCAGATTTGGGGAAAATGGAGTAAAAGGGGTTTGCAGTCGGGTTATAAGATTGGGGTCGGGTATGGGTTTTAACATGAGTCGGGTAGAACGAATTTGGTTTGATGGTTCGACAATTTACCAACGGTTAAGGTGCAAAACCAAGAAAATTTGGGTATGGGGGGGATTGATTTCGATCTTTCATTTCAGGTGGAATTAGATCTTTAAAGTTCAATTGAAGGGGATCTAGACAGAGGCAATACTTTGGTGTGGATTTGATGCTATATGATACGTATGGGAAGGAAATAGTTCGTCAACCCGACAAAAAGATAAATCTATGAAGCATGTAACTAGAAACTTGTCAATCAAATAACAAATTTAATTAGATGAATAAACCTCACCTTTTCATTAATCAAAAAATGTATAAATACCACTTTGTCGTCTTCTGGTGCTCTCGGCGGTGGATATGTGTCGGCTTTGTGCCTTTCCTCCGACTGCGCTCTATCGGCCTTTTGCTGGCGGTGTGGTGAGGCGTCAAGCCTGTGTGCTGAGATCCGGTCATCTCCTCCTTGATGTGTTTAATCGGCTTATCCAATTTTTGGTTCAGAGATTTGAGTTGGGTTAGAGGATTTACATTGTTTTATGTTTAAGTTAGCCCCTTTGTTCTAAGTTCATTGTTTTGGCTCTCTTGGTTGCAGGCTTAGCAGTCTTGGTTTTAGTTTTAGGCTTTGGTTTTGCTCTGGTTAGTGCTATCTTTGGTTTTGTCGGGTCTTGTTTCCTTAGCTTCCTTCTGCCGTTCTTAGGGTTCTTGAATAATTAAGTCTTGTCTTATAGTTGATTCTTTTATCATTCCTTTTAAGCTAACCCATTTGTGGGGATGCATAGGCTTGGTTTAGACTAGGTTGGATTTTGACTAGGTAGGAAGGAGTTAGATTCACGATAAGTGATTTTTGTCGTCTAATCGGTGTTGGGGTTTAGATTTGTTGTTTGCCGTTGTCCTAGATTTTCTTCCGTTATCGGTGGTTTGCTTTGCTTTGTCTAAGTTTGTTAGTGGTCCCGCATCTGCTAGCTCTTCTGCTAATCTGCTATCAATAGTTTTTATTTCTAATGTATTTGTTTAAAGGGCTTTGCTTCCGGAGGATCTCGATCCTTCCGGCTTCAGCTTCCCTCAAAACACTAGGGAAATGGTTTCCCTCTTTTTGGCTTTGTTTTCTTCATCTTAGTTTCGATCTCTAGTTTCCGGTAGATCCGGCGATGTTTGTAAAAATCTAGATACGGAAAAAAATGTTGACCTAATTAATTTAGATATAATAATCCAGTATTAAAAAAAAACTAATTTAGATATTGATTTAGTTACTACTAATTTGAGACTAGAAAAAAAAAACCATTAAACCACTCTACAGACGTAACTGTCTTTTCCCCCAAGGCGACTGTTTGTGCGATTACTGTAAAACTTCTGTTTATGTAAAATTGTCTTCGGCCGACGTCGGCTGTGTACTCTTTCTTTCTTATTTAATTTATTATAAGTAATATATAAATATAGTGAGAGTGCGTCGATGAAGAATTGAAACGATGGTGTTGTTCATGATGATCATCCTCGGAGTATCTATCGATCTTATAATCAATGGAATATTGCCATTACCGTCAGTAATCTACATCATGACGAATCGATCCTATGGTGTTCTTCACCTCATTGTGGGCAATCCCGGCGGTTCCGTCGATATTGGTCCCGCAACATTTGTCGAGTTGTTATTAAAACTAACAATTCTTGTTAGTTTCTTCACTGTTTCCGGAATTTACCGTAGCCACATGGTAATATTTCGAAGGTTTCAATAAAATGTTTCTGATTTGTTAAAGAAACAACGGCCACCACAGAAACCGCCTTGGGATCAACATATTAAGGAAGATGATAGAGTCCTGATCATATCAAAGGTCTCGCGACGTAACGAATGGATCGCAGACCCTGCCTTTCCAATGTGTAACATGATTTTCATCAACAAAAAGAAGACGTTTCCTAAACCACCATGGAAAATCTTACAAGGAGAAGAAAGGCAACACTTTGACGGATGGAACAACAACCATTCAAAGGTAACATGGATAGATAAATTCGAACATGGTATCATTAGATTTTGGAGTAACAATGGAAGCAAAGTGAGGGAAGGGATAAAGCTCTCTTAATATGAGTCAAGATTTCTCATAAAGATCTTGGTACGGAATTGTTTGTATCATCAATGTATCTATTTTCAGAGTTACATGTCCACACATCAGGTTTCAAGATGTGTTTTGTAAAAAAAAAGAAGTCCAGTCAAAGGATGATGCATACAAATCACATCAGAGAAAAATCAAATATGAGGTTGGACAATAACCGATACTATGATCGGTTAGGGAGTAAGACTACTCAGAAAGCATCGTTAAACTCCCTTCTGCTGACATTTTCTGAGTATATGGCTCATACATACATGTATATAATAATTGTGTGGTTGTAGTTCTGCAAAATGTCTTCGATTGTTGTTTCACTTTTATTTGTCTTGTTTCGAATTTTATATTTTATCTTTGATATTGCAATTCAACGATGTTACTTTTGTTAATTAATAAAGTTAGAATTTCGTCGGAAAAATATATATAAAAAGTGAAATTTACTCAGAATAACTCCTTCGTACTGGATTTCCTTCTAGGAAATCCGGCCCATTAACAGACAAAACAAAGGCCCGTAATTACGAGCCCGTTCCAGAATCAGAGACAAAGAGAAGAGCCGATTCCTTTGTTGGGCCCAAACGAATAACGCCCTTACAAGGCCCGGACGATGCCGAAGCAAGAGACAATCGAGCTCGAGCTCGACAGGAGACGACGTGGAGATAGAGCAACTCGGTCTTCGTCAGTTCAACTGATCCACGCAAATCTCGGAGATTGTTATGACGGCGAGGCCGAAATATCGGAACAAGAAGATCAAAGTCGAGACTATTTAAGGAAGAAGTGGCGATCCATTCAAGATATTCCAACCCTAGCTTAGAACACTTCGACTAGATAGCTCGATCATTATACTTTGTACTCTCTTTTCGATTGTGTTTGTTCTATCTCGACGATCAATCTCAATAAAGTCTTTGATTCATAGGAAACTATACCATTTCTATACCTAAAAGTCCAGATCCACGATTACAAATTCTTGGTGTGAATCTCAGATCTCACATTTGGCGCCGACTGTGGGGACTATCTATAGCTTTTCCTATCTTAAGAATCAGATCCTAGATCCGATAGATAGAGATGAATACCGACCAAAGTGGCTCTCCCAGCGCCACTCCACCAGTCGACCTCCCTCAAACGGTCGACAACATTCCTCAGAACATCACCGGGGTAAGGAACATGGGTCAGACCGACGGCGCGTTGACGAGCTCTGCCTCAGTCTCCACGACCTCGGCACCAGCCGGCTCTGTCGCTCAAACAATCGCGACGAGCCAGACTCCGACAAATGTTTTGTCAGGAACTAATGATCCGAACAGAAACTGGGTGTGGATGAGAAACGATTCGATATCCACCCCAGGAGGTGGATCTGGAATAACCAGACCTAATTCGCCGCTGCCTTCTGCTCCGCAGAGACAAGGGCCAAATGACCTTGCCGAGATCCGTTCGATGTTAAGCCTATTGGTAGATCGAACGAGAAATAACGAGGCAAGCGCAAGGGCCCAAGAGATCGCAAACCGTTCTCTGGCCACGCAGCTCGATGAACAAGAGCGGCGCCTTAACGCCCGTCTTGAAGAGCTCGCCAGCCAAAACCAAGGGGGTAGACCAACACGGACTTCCATAAGTCCTCCACCACGTACCCGCTTGGACTTCTCCCAGGTAATAACTCCTCTGGGAGCGTCGGGAAATTTCGATAATACGTCAAGTAGCGGCCTCCGCCCTACAATGATCCCTATCGCGATACCGACCCCATTCAGTTCGAGTTCAATGGTCACAGATCCAACCGGATCAGGAAACCGACCATTACCCGGGCCACCACCTTTCCCGAATAACTCTAATATCCGACCGAGGTAACTAGGAGGCTCTGCCTTCGCCTCGAGTTCGAGACTCCTTAACGGGTCAAATACGGTACAGTTCCGAACGCCCCAGGTCGACCAGACGAGGTCGGTTCCAACGATCGATCTCCTCGACCCCATTTTCCCGGGACAAACGTCAAGTCAGGCACAAGCCCAGTTCACACCCACAGCGGGCGATGAACACGATATGCTTAGACAATACATCGAGTAGGCTAAGGCCCAGTTCAACATTCTAAGCTCGAAATTTCACATGGCAACGAGGGCGGCTCCTGACATCGATCGAGTGATCGAAGAAACGCAACAAACGCCGTTCACAGATCGGATCGCATTCGCGAGGATCCGAGAAATCAAGAAAACTAAGTTTCCGGAATTCTCTGGGAAATCGGACCCGAAAGCCCACATCAGGGCATTCCGACTAGCAATGGCAAGGGTATACCTTACCGATGAGGAGAGAGAGACGGCCTTCTGCAGGCTCTTCGCGGAAAACCTATCGGGCTCTGCCCTAGAATGGTTTGCCGGACAAGAAGAAAGGTGCATTGTCAACTTCACCCAGTTCATGACGGCTTTCCTCAAACAATACTCCGTCTTTATCGAGGAAAAGACTACTGAGGCAGCCCTATTTGGCGTCTCTCAAAAACCTGACGAAACACTTCGCTCGTACATCGACCGATTTAAGGAAATAAAATCCAAAATCGCGAACGCACGAGACGAAGTAGCTATAGAAGCACTGAGACGAGGACTATGGTATTCAACCAGATTCCGTGAGGAAATAACAGTCCGCGGACCTCAAACACTCGATGACGCCCTCCATCGCGCATCAGCCTTCGCTCACCTCGAGGACGAAACCACGGCCCTCAGAGAAAAACATCGAAAAGAAAAGAACCCGTCGGGCTCGCAGAACTCGAACTCGAAAAAGGATTCCCGTAAATCAGGGAACGTCAACGCGGTCGAGAGCCCGAAGAGCTCGAAGAAATTCGAGTTCGACAAGGAAAAATTCTGTGATTTTCACAACAAAAGAGGACACTCGACCGAAGATTGCTATACTCGAGCTAAAGCCGAGGCTCAAAAGCGAGAGTCTGAAAGCAAACAAGACTCCGAAGTCGAGGACGAAACTCTGCCCGACAAAAAGGAAAACAAACAGGCCAAGGAGTCGAACTCCAAGAAACCTTCTCAGAACAAACGAGAACGGTCAAAGGAGCCGGAATCCCCCGAAACACTCTCTCAAGGGTCGCGAAAGCGAGTCGAGTTTATCCTCGGTGAGCTCAGCCTGAGCGGCACTCCGGAGGGTTCGGCGTTATCCCCGCCTCCGGCTCTCGTTAAGAGTTTACGCTCACGAATCAATCTTCCTCGTCTCTGCGGGGGGGGGGGGGGGGGGGGGGGGGGGGGTACGGGCTATACCCCCTAAACGAATCGACTTCATCTTCGGTGGCTCCAAGCTTTGCCGCGACTCGGTCAATTCGATCAAAGCTCTTCAAAGAAGAGTCGAGACCGACAAAGGAGGGAAAATCCCAATGTTAGGTCCAGACCACGAAATCACTTTCCACGAAAGCGAGACAAGTAATCTCGACAAACCACACGACGACGCTCTCCTCGTTTGTCTAGTGGTGGGAGATGTCAAACTCTCAAGGATAATGATTGGCACAGGAAGTTCGGTAGATGTCCTCTTTTACGATGCATTCAAAAAGATGGACTTCAACGACTCCGAGATCGTGGAAGAAAAGACACCACTGGTAGGGTTCGCTGGCGAAACGACGTACTCGATGGGCTCTGTCTTCGCCCCAGTAACCGCTGGAGGAGTTCGAAGGATGACAGAGTTCGTCATAGTAGATCGTCCAGCTCCCTATAACGCGATTCTAGCTCGACCATGAATATACGACATGAAAGCGGTACCATCGACCTACCATCAATGCGTAAAGTTCCCAATTCCCAAAGGAGTCAAAACCATTTACGGAAGTCAAAAGATTTCCCGTCATTGCTACATGAATGGATACAAGCAGATCGAGAAATCCCCTGCGTAGCAATTACAGAAAGAGGAGGAGTTCGCCACCATGCAAACCAAAAGGTAGAACGACCCAAGTCAAATAGGACCCCCAAAGGACCTCACGACTCAGGTCTGCATAGACGATGCTCATCCTGAAAGACTTGTTGGCATCAGAATCGACCTATCGGAGCCAGTTAAAAATGAACTGGTCTCTTTTCTTAAACAGAACGTCGATTCCTTCGCCTGGTCTTCAGCAGACATGAAAGGGATCAATTTCGACGTAACCAGCCACGAGCTGAATGTCGACCCAACCTACAAACTGGTAAGACAAAAGCGTCGAAAACTAGGCCCTGAGCGAGCCCAAGCCGTCAATGACGAGGTCGATGGGTTATTAAAAATCGGATCGATCAGAGAGGTCAAGTACCCCGATTGGCTTGCGAATCCCGTAGTGGTTAAGAAAAAGAACGGAAAGTGGAGAGTCTTTGTAGATTTCACGGATCTCAACAAAGCATGTCCAAAGGACAGCTTCCCACTCACGCACATCGACTGGCTAGTCGAAGCTACCGCTGGACACCAGCTACTATCTTTTATGGACGCGTTCTCAGGGTACAATCAAATATTAATGAATCCCGGGACCAAGAAAAAACTTCGTTCATAACTGATCGAGGCACGTACTGCTACAAAGTCATGCCCTTCGGACTAAAAAACGCAGGAGCAACTTACCAACTCCTCGTCAACAAGATGTTTTCAGGACTCCTAGGCAAAACCATGGAAGTCTACATCGACGATATGCTGGTCAAATCTTCCAGGTATGAGGATCACATCCCCCAGCTAAAAGAATGTTTTACCATTCTCAATAAATATGGGATGAAACTCAACCCAGCAAAGTGTACCTTCGGGGTCCCCTCAGGAGAATTCCTTGGTTACCTAGTGACCGAAAGAGGGATCGAAGCGAACCCCAAACAGATCGCGACGTTCGTAGAGATGAAATCTCCCAGAACAACGCGAGAAGTCCAACGCCTGACCGGCAAAATAGCTGCTATGAATCGCTTCATCTCAAGATCGACTGACAAATGTCTACCCTTCTATCACTTGCTCAAAGCAAACAAAAAGTTCCTCTGGGACGAAAAGTGCGAAGAAGCGTTCACTCAGCTCAAAGCTTACTTAAGCGAACCACCCATACTGGCGAAACCAGTAGAAGGGGAACCCCTCTACCTCTACCTGGCTATTTCGACGGCAGCAGTAAGTGGAGTCCTGGTTCGCGAGGAACAAAACGAGCAACGGCCGGTGTATTACATCAGTAAGACCTTGATCGACGCTGAAACCAGATACCCCGCCGTGGAAAAACTCGCCTTAGCGCTAGTAACATCAGCTCGGAAACTCCGACAATACTTCCAATCGCACTCGATCATAGTGATGACCTCTCAGCCGCTGAGAACCATCCTTCACAGTCCAAGCCAGTCAGGACGACTGGTCAAATGGGCTATCGAACTTAGCGAGTACGACATAGAATACAAAGCTCGTACGTGCCTAAAAGCACAAGTACTGGCATATTTCGTAATCGAGCTCCCTCCGACTATAGAACTCAACCCGACCTCGGCCCAAAGATGGAAACTCTACGTCGATGGAGCTTCCTCGAGGCAAGGATCCGGAGTTGGAGTAAAACTAGTCTCCCCAACGGGCGAAGTACTAGAACAATCGTTCAGACTGGGCTTCGTCGCATCAAATAACGAAGCGGAATACGAAGCATTGATAGCCGGACTCAGACTAGCGATAGAAATAGGAGCCCAGGAAGTAGACGCCTTCAGCGACTCCCAATTGGTCACGAGCCAATATCATGGCGACTACGAGGCCAAAGACGAACGGATGGAAGCATACCTACGGGTAGTCCACACGCTCACCGAACAGATCGAATTCTTTGATCTAACGCGAATCCCACGAGGGGAAAACACCGCAGCCGATGCCCTAGCCGCATTAGCGTCGACATCGGATCCTAACCTTAAAAGGATCATACCGGTCGAGGGGATCGAAAAACCGAGCATCGAAATAGCCCTGAAAGCTCTGTCCTTGAAAGGGGACGGGCCCGCCATAAAGGACAATGTCGAGCATAAAGAATGTCCCAAGGACACCAGTCGCGACATCATCGAGATTGATGATGACCTCGATCCAAGAAATGCCGTGTACGTCGCGAACGTCCCCGACGGACCAATGACGAAGATTGGAGAACCTCGATCATTCGATACATTACAAATGGCAAAGTTCCTGACGACAAATGGGAGGCACGGAAACTCAAAACACAAAGTGCAAGGTACTGCGTCACACAAGGAGAGCTCTTTAAAAGGAGTCTCTCCGGACCTTACCTTAAATGCCTTGACAAAAAGAAAGCCCTAGCCGTGATTACACAAGCACACGACGGATCCTGCGGAAGCCATTCCGGAGGACGAGCATTGGCCGTGCGAATCAAAAGGCAAGGCTATTTTTGGCCGACAATGGCCACCGAATGCGAGTACTTCTCCAACAAGTGCGATAAATGCCAAAAGCATGCCCCGATTATCCACCAAGCGTCGGAGAAGCTCTCCTCTATCTCATCGCCATACCCATTCATGCGATGGGGAATGGACATCGTGGGACCACTAGTCGCATCCGGCAAAAAGAAAGCCACACACCTATTGGTGATGACGGACTACTTCACCAAATGGATTGAAGCAGAATCGTACCAAAAAGTTAAGGACGTTCACGTTAAGGAGTTCGTCTGGCGAAACATCGTTTGCCGACATGGACTACCCCACGAGATCGTCACCGATAACGGACCTCAGCTCATATCAAATACGTTCAAAGAGTTCTGCAGAACTTGGAACATAAAGCTCACTTACTCGACGACGCGCTATCCCCAAGGGAACAGGCTGGCAGAAGCAGCTAACAAAGCGATTATGAACGGTCTCAAGAAAAGACTCAATGAGTGCAAAACAACCTGGAGCGACGAGCTCCCAGCCGTACTATGGGCTTATCGGACTACCCCCCGCAAATCCACCGGTGAGACTCCATTCTCGCTGGCTTATGGGATCGAGGCGGTAGTACCAGCCGAAATCCTCGTGTCAAGCATCCGCAAGGAAGAATGCCCACGACAAGAGGAACTTAACAACAAGATGATAACTGACGAGCTCGACCTCGTCGACGAAAGAAGGAACCTCGCATTAGCTCGACTCCAGAATTACCAACAAGCCGCAGCTCGCTACTATGATTCCCGAATCAGAACTCGAAGGTTTCAAGTAGGAGAGTTCGTCTTACGAAAAGTGTTCGACCATAAAAAGGAAGAACACGTTGGAAAATTAGGAGCAAAGTGGGAAGGCCCTTACCAGGTCACCGATGTTGTGAAGGACGGGGTCTACCGACTCAAGTCGGTAGAAACCCAGAAGCCCGAACTACGACCTTGGAACATCATCAACCTCAAAAAGTACTTCCACTAAGAGTACATCAACATAATCGAACTACGAAATGGCTTGATCCCCTTAAAAGGGTACGTTGGCAGCTCGACTTCGAGCGCAGCCGCCCCCCCCCCCCCAACACAAAGCTCTTACCGAGTTCAACGACTTCTGACGAAGTCATAATAGCTTATATTTGTGAAATCAAAATAAGTCTCCCAATCAAACGTCTCTGTCTGTCGTAAAAGTTAGAGTCGTTACGTTTACATTGTGCAAAGTGATATGAAATTATCTAAAGTGATATGAAATTATCTCTTCAAAAGCTAAAGTGATATGAAATTATATCGTCAAAAACAAATGATATCGATTTATCCTTTCCGAGTGACCTGAAACGGTCTCCCCCAAATAGCGAAAGATATGAAATTATCTCTTCAAAAGCTAAGGCGGTATGAAATTACCTCTTCAATATTGAACGACCTAAAACGGTCCTCCCAAACTATACGAGCTGAAATGATCGTCCCAAAAACGAGCGACCCAAAACGGTCCAACACATTGAACGAGCTGAAATGATCGTCCCAAGAGAGAGCGACCTAAAATGGTCATCCCAAATCAAACGAACTGAAATGATCGTCCCAAAGCAAGAGATCCACAATGATCCTTCAAAAAACCACAATTCTTCTAAACCTTATACGGATTAAAAGAATCAGGGGGCTACCCCCTCCCTCAAGCAAAATAACGAGGTCGAGACAGCTATTCAAGCAGACAACCTCTACACACACTCCAAATCGGATCTTTGTAAGTCTACTTCGATTTGTTCTCGTACTTAATATTTCTCTTTTCAATTCAGCGATTGAGCCTGAATCTTACATTACGAAGTAGTCGCGCCTCAAAATGTTCTTCGCAAAGGGCTTGAGCTCAAATGCAATCGACCTAGAAGTTCGCAAAGAAATCCCTAAGGCAACTCGAGATAAGCTATCTGCTCGATTTCTCTGGAGAGGTCCGAACCGCCACAACGGCTCAAATTTTATGTTAAGGCATAAAAACAATAAAATCTATGCTAAGGCATGAAAGATTTAAAAAGCAAGCATAAATAAAACAAGGACTCGACGCCCCCAATATCACAAAAGCCCACTAAGGGCAAAACCAAAAGTCTAAAAAAGAAGTTAAAAGCCCCCTCGGGCAACAACAACAATAGGTTTTATTTAAAACGCAGCAAAAGAGGAGTCTCCGACCTGGCCCTCCGCCTCGTCACCCGCCTCCCTTCTCGGCCGAGAGTTGACCTCGTCGATTGCCCCCGGATTGGTCTCGGTCGGAGGAACAGGCGGAGGATCTCCCCCGGTCACGGAATCCTCCGACATTGCCGGCAAGGCAAGCTTGCCGATACTAAAATCAGAGACTGCCACGGCCTCCATCTCCGCCATGGCGAGTCATTTTGTCTCGGCCAACTTAAGCACCTCCTCGGTCATATCCACCTCTCCGGCCGCGATCTCGGCGATGAGCTCGATGTTGGCCAAAGTTTCTTGGAGACGGATCTCGGCACTAGTCTGGGCCTTCCTCTTCTCGGCTTTCTCCTTAATTCCAGCCAGAATAGTCAGGTACTGACCATTGAGCTCCCTCCGAGCCTTATGAAGCGCGACCCGACCCGACTCCTCCACGGTTCGAATATGAGTCTCGGTGGCGCTAAGCTGACGAGACAGATCCTCCTCTCTACTCTCGAGCCACGCGATCCTGGTCTCCGCGGCAGCATGGTCCGCGACCTTTTTCTTTAAGCACTCCTCCCTAGCCAAAGCCTCCTGGAGCTCGGCATTCATCTGGGTGGCAGCCTCCCGAGCAGACTCAAGCTCGTAAGATTGAGCCTCTATCACCTCGTTCTCGGCCCGAGCCGCATACGTGTTCACGGTTTCAACAGCCTGCGAAGAACGCCAAGTTTGCAGGAATGAGAGAGAGTTAACAATCCAGAGAAAAAGAGGCCAAAAACAAAAGTGTCTCACCTTTCCGACGAAAGACATCATCTCAGAATACGAACCACCAAGAATCATCTCCCCAACAGTTGGGAACTGAGAACCCGCAGGCATTAAGCGCCTCAGCAGACGAACCGCTCCTTCTGGGTCGTCAGCGACCGAACACCCTTCTTGATCCGACTCTCCCGGACTTCCTCCTACGTCTATCTTACGACGCTTCGGCGAAGGAGGATGGGACCCTCCCTGGCTTCGATGGTCAGACCCCCCGGAGCTATCCGGGCGAGTGTCGTGCGAGACGATCGCCTCGGGCCGAGGCATAACCACTTCCCGACCGACCAAAGGAGGAGACGAGTCCGCAACCTCCGCAGCTGTTCCCTCTATTCCCGTCTCCGGAGTAAACAAAGTCCGAGCGGGAGGAGGGGGACAAGCTGGAGTAGGAGGGGCCCGACCAAAGGCAAAAATAAGGGCATTGCTAAGATCGCCCGCCTCCATCTTGTCGATCAGATCGACCGGGTCCTTCCCGTGCCGACGATTGCTCACTCTACGGGACGATCTCTCGCGAGGAGGGCTGTTGATAGCCGAGCTGTCGCCCGGAAGAGGTCGAGCTGCATACAAAAGAAATGGGGGTCAGATAAATCAAAATGGCGATATATAAAAAAATCGTAGCCAAACGACTATTTCTCTCTTGTCTGCTCGGTAATACGGAGTGAAGGCCGAGCAGCTTGGACCACGGGAACCCGGGAGGGTTCCGAAGAAGGCACCAAGTTGCGAGGAACCTGCGGAGCCCGCTCAGGGTTGATCCGCAAAGCGGCTTGTACGCGTTCTACCGTAAAACTGCCTCAATTAACAGCGCCCCCTCTCAGACGAGCTATTAGAGCCTCTGTGATCGGGTTGGTAGCAAGCGACTTCGGAGCCTCTGAGATAGAAACCATACCAGATAAGGGACGGCCTGACAACAACAAAAAAACACTAAAACCAGGGTCTTACCGACACTGGGCGACCATCGAGACGGGATAACCGAATAGTCGAAGTCCCCGACCGAATGATGGGTTATCCTAAAAAAGAAGTATCGGTCCCTCCAAACGTCTTTCGTCGGAACTTCCTCGAGGACCCGCCCGAAACAAGGCGAGAGATAGTAAGTCCCCCGGAACTTAGCATTGTTCTTCACTGAACAAACACGCATAAGTTCCTCAGGCCCGAACTCGATTCCCTCTTCCGCGGCCCTGACTCCGAGTCCGATGACGTACCGGACAAAGTTCGGCGTCATCTGATGGAATGCCAATTGAAGTTGGGCTAGCACCAAAGAGATTAAGCGGGGAATAGGGAAGAAAAGCCCGCATTTCTAGAAGTAGGTGTATGAGGCGCAGCAGTAGCTCTCCACCGCGGTCTCCGGCGACATCGCCGGCGACGGAATCAAAATTTCCACCTCCGATGGAATCCGACAGACCCTCCGCAACCGTTCGATTTGGTTTACGGATAGGGAAGATGGCGGATGTGGGGCAAACGAACCCGCCGCCGTGCTTGTACTACCCCTTGTCGCATCTCTGAGAGCCATAGGGAGCGGTGTATCGGAGTAAAGAAAGCAAAAAGTTTTAGAAGGAAAATTTTTCGACGGCAGAAGAAAAACCAGAGCAAAGGTGGAAGAAGAAGCGAAAGTGGGAAGAGAATAAATTACCCTCGGTAAATATGAGAAAGCTATAGTGGGAATCGTGCGAAATCTCAACCGCACGATTCCGAACTCGTAATAATTACGAGAAAATCGAGGTGATTTGGACTCCTCGCTTTCCTTCTGCTATAACCGTTGATCTGAGATCAACGGTTACGAATGCGCGGCAATTAGGTCACATCAGCAAAAGAACGAGCCTGAAAAGACTCTTCGCGACCCTTAAATCTTAGCTGTTGATGATCGACCAAATCCACGGTAAGAGATGAAATTCTCGAAACCAATGCACGCGACGGCTGCAGACACGCTAAAAAGCAGTTCAGCTCGTCCCACGCGCTCACCCTTAACCGTTGGATTAAAACAAGATCCACAGATGGGACGAAAGCAATCATTAGGTTTTCGATACCCGAGACACGCGCGCGTCTTCCCGAGAACGTCCACCGCCTATTAACCTCGACTTCTCGAAATTAATGGGCTGGGGGGCTATTGTTGGTACTGGATTTCCCTCTAGGAAATCCGGCCCATTAACAGACAAAACAAAGGCCCGTAATTACGAGCCCGTTCCAGAATCAGAGACGAAGAGAAGAGCCGATTCCTTTGTTGGGCCCAAACGAATAACGCCCTGACAAGGCCCGGACGATGCCGAAGCAAGAGACAATCGAGCTCGAGCTCGACAGGAGACGACGTGGAGATAGAGCAACTCGGTCTTCGTCAGTTCAACTGATCCAGGCGAATCTCGGAGATCGTTATGACGGCGAGGCCAAAATATCGGAACAAGAAGATCAAAGTCGAGACTATTTAAGGAAGAAGTGGCGATCCATTCAAGATATTCCATTAGAACACTTCGACTAGATAGCTCGATCATTATACTTTGTACTCTCTTTTCGATTGTGTTTGTTCTATCTCGACGATCAATCTCAATAAAGTCTTTGATTCATAGGAAACTATACCATTTCTATACCTAAAAGTCCAGATCCACGATTACAAATTCTTGGTGTGAATCTCAGATCTCACAACTCCCATTTGTTGAATAATTACTAGGATGACTCTCACCCAAAATCATGTAATCAATAGGGCATAAAAAGACCTCCAAAACTGATTAAATCTACTTAATTACGGCTATGCCATTTTCTCTTTTTTAACAGAATTTGTTTGTGATTTCATAATTGTAGTTTTTAATTGAAAAATTATAAAGCAACATTAAAAAATAGTGGTTAACAAAAATAAACCACCTTTTGTCGACTTCCCCAACGAACCAAAACCCTCTACCCACTGCGACTTCAATCCTCTCCGTCGAAACTCACCATTCAAATCTCACGTCGTAACTCGCCGTCGAATCTTGTTGTCGAAGTATCAGTCGTTGAAGAAACCGTAGTGTAGGTATCCGCCGGATTATTTCGAGCCGTTGAAGCTCATGCTCTTGTGCTCTCCACCGTCAGCCGTCGAGATTTTTTGTGCATACGGTTGTGGTCTCGGCCGATAACCTTTTAACTTCTCAGCCTAAAATTGGAGACTTTAATCTCATAGGTAAGGTCTGTTTCTGACATTGTTGTTTGTTGATTTTTAAATTGTTGCCTAATATGAAATAGCTTTTATCGTAAATTGTTTTTTTTTGTAAATCAGATTTTTTTTGAACTTCGATTTAAGCGTTAGAATAACACAAGAACCATGAATTTCGTTTTAGGGTTTACTAATTTTTTGGGGATACTCTTGATTCTCCTTTTTAGAATGATTTTGGTAGTTGTTAGAGTTAAGCTGATGGTTTTAATAGCCAAATTGCTTAGAATATAGATATGCTCATATGCAGTGTAGCATTTCTAAAAAAATTGTTTTCCAATTTAGCTATATAACAATTATGAGGATTTTGATTAAGTGTTTGAGCTATATAGCTACATGATCTCAAGCATAATGTGTATTGTTTGTAGGAAACGCATTGATGCATGTCTTGAAGATAATGAGGGACACCAAAACAACAAGATAGAAGGAGTAAGACATACCTCTCATAGATTATATCATAATTTAAATGTGTTTCAGAATGGATACTAATGTTGTTACACCAACAAAATTGGAACATTATTGCTTAGTTTATACATGTCCTTGAAGAAAAAACAAATGTTTTTTTTGTTTTAGAAAATTTCTGAAAACCTTGTGTTCGGCTTTATAGGTCAGTGATTCTTATTCTGGTGATATTAGCTCAGTAATAGAAAACTACTCAGTTTTTGCAGCCATTCTTATGTGAGTTATTTTTCTCTCTCTAATCTGTTTTCTTCTTCTATTTTTCTTAGTAACTAAACACTAACTTAATAAACATGTAGTGGTCCTAATAAGATACTGATTGCTATTCAAATTTTAGTACTACCGTTTTTTGATAAAAAAAAAATCAAGTGTGGAACCTGTTTTGTGTTGCACATGATTCACAGATTTGTCTTAAAAGCTTTCTAAGAATCCATTTATTTTAGTTTTCTCTTTCCAGCTCTTAGAGTGGTTCTTTTTGGTTATGGAATTGGTACTCCTTCTTGTTTTGTGACTTCTATTCAGGTAATGGATTAACACATGTGGTTTCCATATCCCTGATGCATTTACTTTTCAGGTCTTTTGTGTTTGCTTAGTTAGATATTAAGTAAAATCATTTAAAAATCTTTTCTTAGTTGCTACCAAATTGTTTGGTTTCTTGTTCCATTGCATTCATATCGTTAGTTTTTGCCTTGCGACTGAATAAAATAGCAATTGATTGTTAAATGTGATGGCAGTTTATGTAAAAGCAATTTGTTCTTTGTTATATCTAGAAGAAACTCAACACACTTGTCTTGATGATGTTAAGTTGTTGAAGCATTAATAGTTAAGACTTTATGCAGATTAGTGATTTTGTTTTGATGCATTGGACTCAGTTTTATTTTTTGTTTTCTGCAGTTTCATGTCATGGTCTTTTTCTATTTGTGGTTAGGTGTGTTTGTGGATTAAATATATTTTGTGTCTCTGATGAGTGTAAAATTATTGAAGCTTGGTTCTATTGCAATTGGAGTGTAGTAAAAAAACGGAGTTGTGCTTGATGTGGTCTAGCGTATCACCTCTCATTTTCTGGTATGGTTGCTGACATAAAATTCTATGTATCTCAAACTTCCTATCTGTTTTTTTCCATTACAACAATTAAATTTATTAGGTATTGTCCACTGAATCAAAAATTAGGATGACAATATAAGCATTCTATGTAACTATCTCAGTTTTTATTAAATTACGTAATACATATAACAATAACTAGAAGAATATTATACCATGTTTTGAAGTGCATCACCTTGTTTTTACTGGTTTGGTTGCTATCTCTATTTCTCAAAGCTAATACTGCTCTTTAATTGTTTTACGGTTGAACATATTTACTTTGTGTTAAAATTCTAAAAAAATAATGTTTTTGTTGACATTTCAATGTAACGAAATGTTTTGTTTTTTCTATTGTTACGTATGTCTTCGGGTACGCGTCCGAGTAACTACCCTCCGATGTTCTATGCTAAGGGGAAAGCACCTAGCGAGCAGAAAAGTATGAGTTACTATTCCTATATGTCTAATTTTCAAATGGCGAAAGGAGTTGGGAATGATGCATGGGATCAACTAAAAGCGTCATATGTTGGGGTTATTATTCTGTTTTATGAGCTGAACTTCACTTGGTCTGCTAAATTGGTCCATCATTTGCTTACGCACCAGCTTGTGGTCAGGAAGAATTATGAGATATGGTCTATCATATGGAGGCAGCCAATACGTTTCTCCTTGATAGAATTTGAACACATCACAAGATTAAATTGCAATCAGTTTGATGAAGGGGACATTTGTGATGTGGATCATACAGACAAATGTAGGTCCTAGATTGAATGAGTTGAGGTTGGTTTTGGATAGATGCTCGGGTTGGACTCCACAAAGAGGAAAATGGCTGGATGGTTGTGTATTTTTCATCTTGTAATATACGCCATAGCACCAACTAATTGAATCTCCTTGGATTGTGCGAAGAGGGTGCTTGATGATGAGGCTTTTGCGAGATATCCTTGGGGTCGTGTTGCGTGTAGAAGCTTGATACACTCCATCAAATGTGCTGACTACAAAGCCAAAAAAATCTTATACCATGGAAGGATTTGTGCAGGTACTGCACATTTGGGATTATGAGTCGATTACGGGTTTAGGAGAGTTGTACGGTGGCGGAATAGATGGTGGTTGAGTTCCTCTTCTTTCATGGGCTGGAGGTCGTATGAGAATCAAATTTGAAGACTTTAGTACCCAAGAAAAGAAAGCTCACGAAAAGGTAAAATTCAGTCATGTATTCTTTGTTATGATCTATTTTTGTTTAATTTGATAGTGTTTATATTTATCCTTACATAATAATATGTTTGCTTTTTTTTCCAGGTATGTGTAAGGCATTTCCTACCTTTGGAAGATTGACAGATTATGCCCATTTGGGATTATGAGGTTGATGACGAAGACGTAGCTGACATGGTTTGTGATATACAAAACAACCGTCTGAAAGAAACTGCTTGGGAAGTCATCGAAGAACCTGTGATTAAAAGGAGGAAGCAAAAAGAAACTGTAGAGGTGGATGATTTGTAGAGATCCAACACAGATTCTTATAAGCCAAATGTTGAAGATGATGTAGACGATGATCCACTAAATGTGAGTAATTTTTTTTCATCTAAAATGTTATAGTTAGTTGAAGTTAAAAGAGTATTTTCTCACTGTGATTTGGTGTTGAAAATGTAGGATGATGGAAATGAGTTTAGTGGTGAGCCAAAACAGAAACATGTTGAATCAGGTGAGCTTCTCATAGTCCTGAAGAATCTGACGTCAATTATAGCCAACTTGGATTCAATCACTGAACAGAAGCTGAAGGCGTGTTTGGATACAACATTTGCTGCTAGACTTGCTCCCATGAATGATAAGATTGCTACATTAGAGAAGGAATTGAATTACATGAAAGAAAAGCAAGCGGAAGCTGAGACTAATGAAGTGGTCAATTCTAATGTCAATGAAGAAGTGTATAAACCTTTGGTAAGTTACTTTGAGCTAAATATTCATGGGAATAAGTGGCATTGTTAGTTTGATATTTCTGTTTTTGAAGTTTTTGTGGATTAAGTGGCATTGTTATCTATAGTGGCATGCACACTTGAAAAATTGAAGTTATCCTATTTTTTTATCATTCATAGACATAAACAAACATTGGAATGGCGATTTTAATGATCACTTTGTTTTATTCTTAGTTTTTGCTATCTATATATGTGGATTAACTCTGTTTTGGGCCATTTTTCAGTCTTGGGTGGTAGAGTTGAAATCCACATCGCAAGAGGGAATGCCCATACGATGAGCTGTTAAGAATGTTAAGAAATCTGATAATCTTGTTCGGGCCAAAAATTCAGAGAAGAAACAAATTGGAAAACGGTGTGAATAAGACCAGCGAAAAGAAGAATATTGGCGTAGATAAGAAAAAATAAGTGACGCCAATCATGGTTCCTAGTCTTTTTGACGAACCCGAAGAGACTTGGTCAAACCTGATTGAGCAGCAGAAGCACAAAGCGTTTCGAAAAGGTCTAGATGATTTGGTGTCGCATATTACAAAGGATGATGGCTCACCTCCTAAAAGACGCCAAACAAAATTGGCTCCTTCAAAAGTCTTCCCATTCATAGAAAATTCTACAGTGAAGTGCATCATCAAAGATGTTACTCCGTCTCCAGCAGCATATAATCCATTTGAAGATGTGGAAAAGGATAAAATACAGAATTTGCTGTCTCTTGCTCGACAAAGAATACGTATTTCTTCTTATTTTTCTGAAAATCTATTTACTCCTTTACATTGATGATTGTCTAATGATTGAGTTACCATTTATGTAGGCTGAACTCTGGTCTTTCCAACGATACTAATGCAGCCTTCTACCACTTTATTTTTAACCAAGAGCAGAGTGGCTTGATCCTAAATATGGGTGGTTGACTAATACAATATGTTTTCTATATTTGTTACAATTTGAATGTAGATATAAATTTGCTAGGTTGCTTGGTTAATTTCTGTGGACAGTTGTCACTAACTTATTTAAAAAAGATGTAATTGTATCTAAGCATCAAAAGAATGAATGTTGGGATAAAATCAAATAATAAGCAAAAAATAAGCAAATGCATGAGATAAGTAAAATCAACAATATAGTTATGGACTTTATTCAATATTGTAATCCAGAAAGTGAGTTGAGCAATCGCAATATGAGATCATGGAATTGTGAAACAGTTTTAACAAAGGTAAAAAACTTAGGGTTTGTAAATAACTGCACAAAGTGTGTACATTAATTAACTATAATCATAAGAGGTTTAATAAGGTAACTCGGGGAAGGCATATAGCTTCCTCTCAGGACTGAATTGGTTGCTGAAAAGCATAAGAAGCACATCCGTGTCAGTATTATGAGCCATAGCCCTTGCTTTGCTGTCAAGTGTTTTCGATCTTTGATCATAGCGTATTCTAGCAGCCGCAGCCATTAGAAACGGAAGGAAGGAAGAAACAGAAGGCTCTAGAAGGCTGAGTAGAGAAACAAAAGAAAACCGTGGAAGGAAAACCCCAAAAAGAATTAGAGAAAAACCCTAATCGATGTGATCTCTTAATATAAATAGGAGGCGGCTGACGAGAGAAGAGGATATTAGGGTACTGAAAGGAAACAGCTGCGCGTGTGTGTTTACTATACACAAAAACATTTACGAATAAATTAGGTGTCAACTAATTTGAAAAATTTAAATTTGAGAATAATGAAAAAATTAAAGACCATCAATTTAAGAATAGTAGAAAATTAAAAACATCGCCAAAATGAGATCATAGAATTATGGACAATCTTCAACAAGAGTATCACCAATTTCATCTATATTATTATCAAAATTAAAAGTAAGTATCACCTTGTTTATATATATCAACACTATTAAACACAAATCAATAAGAAAACACTAAGTAATAAATTCCAAATACAAAAAAATTTAGAAAAAGAAACATAAAAAAACTTGAGAAAAAAACAAAATATAAATAGGATGATTTGATGAAAAATGAATTTGTGTTGTTGAAGAGTAAGAAATAAGAACGAGTTAAAAGTACAACAAATGTCGGAAATCTAACATCGGAAAGTTGATAAGTATGGAGAAAAATATTAGTAAAGTTAATAGAATTTAACTCAAAACACCTAGTTCAACATAATCTGAAATAACTTTGACCACTATATCTATACTAATTTAAAAAATAGGACTCACAAAATTATATATATATATATATATATATATATATATATTAGGGGTTTGACTCAAATGTATTTTTAATACATCATAAACGCCGTTATGCATATATTATATATGTATTTTAGTAAATTTGGATTCGGATATATGTTTAAACATAAATATTTTTTATATATATAAATCATGTTATATTAAAATAATTTGTATTAAAATATATTTTAATAAATTTTAAGTATTCTAATTGGCTCTACATATCGAAACTTGAAATTTAGAATATCTTGATCCAATATGTATAGATTTGAGATTTTACTATCCATATCCAACTTTTTAGATATATAGATCCTTTTGTTTTTTTTCCATCTAAGTTTCTTATAATATATAAAAATGTTATTACATTGTCATTGTACAACAAAGAATATAGTCATAATAGGTATCAGTTCCTATATTGATCCTATATTTAGAATCCATGGGTATCAGTTTGGTTCCGGTAGAAATCGAATACCCGAACATATATTTACAGTTACATCTATAGTATTATGATATGTTGATATTTTGGGTAGTTTATAGGTTTTTGAATATTTTATTGACATTTCAAATATTAGTTCTGAGTACTTTTGTCATTTTTGATATTATTTCACATTTCGAATATCAACTATCCATATTTTATTGCTGATTTCGGGTATTTAACTGCTATTTCAGATATTTTTGTTGATTTCAGGTATTTTACGGTTCTTCAATTGTGTAACCGAACGAAATTGTAACCGATGGGAACAGAACCGGATCCAAACGGAAAAATGTAACCAGTGGATCTTAAAATTAGGAATCGAAAGAACTGGAATCGATCAGTTTTTATTAGGAATCGAACTGAATACCCAAATACCAAGATTATAAAAAAATGTTGTTGGGCGGTCCTATTAGAATGGATTTGGATTGTTTTTTTTTTTTTTTAATAAGAATGGATTTTGGATTGGATCCCAGATTTCAGATTATGGACAAATCTGAGAGGAACCGACTTAACCAGACCCAAACGTTACAAACCCGACCCCTTTCATACGGGCGGGTATTACCAAATAACGAATAGATTGCCATCATATCATATATTAGGACGCACCGGTCGAACTCCGTAGAACCAAACCAAAAGAAAAAGAAAGGAATAAAATTGTCTCCTTACCGTCTCTCCAAGCAAGAAGCAGCAACGATGCTCACAGGTTCTCTTCTCTCTCGACTTCTTCGATTAATATATGCCTAAATCGATGTATTCTTCCTCCCTAATTCGTTCATCTCGGTGGGATGTCGATAGATGGGATCGGATCGAAGCTAATTAGGTTTTCTCGTTTTTTTCCTAGTGTTAATATTAGTGAAAGTTTGCGTTTTGTCTGGAGATTAATGGATAGTTGGATTTTGTCCAGAATTGATTAATGTAAACCTAATTTGTGGTGGGTTTTTGTTGGTTTTACAGTAAGCGTCAAGTGGCAAAAGAAGGTGTTTGAAGCCATCGAGATTGATGTTTCTCTGCCTCCTTATGTTTTCAAGGCTCAGTTGTATGATTTGACTGGAGTTCCACCAGAACGGCAAAAGATTATGGTCAAAGGTGGACTCTTGAAGGTAAATTTTTGGGTTTTTAGGTGGAGAGGTTCTGCGTTTCACCAGATTGTTTATTTGATGTTGATGAAACTTCTCTGTATTCCTCTCATTTGGTGCAGGACGATGCAGATTGGTCCGCTATCGGAGTGAAAGATGTAAAGCTCTTTTTCTGTTTGCATTCATTTAAAACTTTTTTTTACTCTATTGTCTTCATTTTTGTAAAGATGCTTATTCATTTATTTTGTTCGTTCTAGGGTCAGAAATTGATGATGATGGGAACTGCAGATGAAATAGTGAAAGCTCCTGAAAAGGCCATTGTTTTTGCAGAGGATCTACCTGAAGAAGAGCAAGCCACTAATCTGGTAATTCCTTTTACTGCTCATTATAAGTGTGCAAGTGTGTGATTTGATATGAGCCTCGCATATCCCCTCTATGGAATCAAATGACAAAACCTAAGACCGTAATTCCAGAATCCCCCACATACACATTCTCCTAGCTGCTCTCAACTATCACCTTTTAAAGTCTGCTGTTTCTTAGCTGTTGCAGCTACAATCTAGAACAAACAACATAGGCTAGTAACAGTTCTGCACTAGGCATGCCTTATCACTGTGTTTCGTGGGGGTTTGGTAGCTGTTGCTAACTTGACAATGCTTGAACCTGGACAATATACATTCATAGAGTTTTGTTTGTTTATTCAGAAAATTTAGGCATTCTCCCTATTAACTAACATTACAAATTTACAATTGATTTCAGGGTTACAGTGCAGGCCTTGTCAATCTTGGCAACACATGTTACATGAACTCCACGGTGCAGTGCTTAAAATCTGTCCCAGAGTTGAAATCTGCATTATCCAAGTCAGTTCATCTCTTCTCCTTTCTTGTTGTTAACATACAAAAATAACACAGGAAATTCACTGTCTTTTATTCAATAACGTTATCTCATACAAACAATTCCATCTCGCAGTTACTCACTTGCTGGACGAAGCAATGATGTTGACCAGACTTCTCACATGCTCACAGTTGCCACACGTGAGCTATTTGGTGATCTTGATAGAAGTGTCAATGCTGTTTCGCCTACACAGTTCTGGATGGTTAGTGTTCTGTCGGGTTGTATGAACCCTCATCTTAAATGTCTTTTGCCAGTTCTTATTTTCACTGTCCATATTTCATCATAAAATTTGGACGTTCATTTCAACACCGGTCTTGATGCAGGTATTACGAAAAAAGTTTCCTCAGTTTAGTCAATTGCAGAATGGAATGTACATGCAGCAGGTTTGTTTCTTACTGCAACCTCAGTTGCATTAAGCCTGCAACCTTTCTGTTTGTAAACCCTTGCTATTAAATTGTCTGACAGGATGCTGAAGAATGTTGGACACAACTGTTATACACCCTTTCTCAGTCCCTGAAAGCACCAACTTCCAGTGAAGATTCTGATGCTGTGAAAGCACTCTTTGGTGTCAATCTTCAGAGCAGGTATCCCTGCAAATTTCACTTCTCAATGTCATATATGGCTTATATTATGTGTATATATCATCCATATAATTTTTTTTGAGTCTCATGGATATGTGAACAATGCAAAATCTGTAAAAGGTCGACATTCTGTGGTTTCACTATTAAGCTCCTGCTCCGTATTCCTGCAGTAATTTTGGAGCATCTGCTTGGTATCCTTATTAAGCAGGATAACTGACAAAGCGAAATGCAATACTTGAAATTTGTTTGTTACGGCAATTCACCTTCTCGTTTTCTATCTCTCAAGGATTAAATTAGGGTGCTTGACAATTTTACAGACAATGTTGCACTTTCAAAGTGCATGTGTGTGGATGTGTAGCATGTATCATATATTTGTTGAGGCTTTTCCTTCACGAAAATAAAATGTACGAAATTTTTATTGATGTGCTTGTCCATGTGAAATTGACAACTGATGATGTTAATTTCTGAGTTTTTTTCTTCTTCACCTTGCTCAATATATTTAGTTGTATTATAACTGGTTTATGTTCTGTAGGGTGCATTGTCAAGAAAGTGGCGAGGAAAGCTCAGAGACGGAATCTGTATATTCTCTAAAATGTCATATATCACACGAGGTGAACCACTTGCATGAAGGACTAAAACATGTGAGTAACTTTATCACTCCAATGAAGACTTGTTTCTGATTTGTATTTCTGCATGTTTCTCTGTTACAGTGCATGCATCATATTATAGGAAAATTAGGATAACGTGGGATTGATCTCCTCTGAGAAAACCTTGGATATACTGACTAGCCCCAATTCTTACTGTAGGGACTGAAAGGAGAACTTGAAAAAACATCCCCTGCTCTGGGTCGTACTGCCCTTTATCTCAAGGAGTCCCTTATAGATTCCTTGCCAAGGTGATCAGTCGCTGCTTATTGTCTGTGACTATTATTGCACATCTCAGTTCTTTGTGTTACTCTCGTTGGCATACTTTATATTCCGCATGTCCCAGAGAACCTAACCTCGTCAACTTACTTATTTAGTGCAACTTGTAATCTTCTTTCCTCTGACACGAGGTGTCTTTCTCTTCTTCCTGATCTTGAAGGTACTTGACCGTTCAGTTTGTGCGATTCTTTTGGAAAAGGGAGACTAATCAGAAAGCAAAGATTCTCAGGGTGAGTCTGCTTTCTGTTTTTAATCCTAACCAAAAACTCCAGATTGTCAACATTGTTATGGTAATGTCTCTCCAACTTGTTGACCTTTGCAGAAAGTGGATTATCCGCTGGAGCTAGATATCTATGACCTTTGTTCTGAGGATCTCCGGAAGAAACTGGAAGCTCCTCGCCAGGTTTCCACTTTCTATTTTTTGAGCTAAAGTAATCTGAGCTGGTTAACCAAATTAGCTGACAGATGTGTCTTTCAGAAACTTAGAGATGAGGAAGGTAAAAAACTTGGTCTGCAAACTAATGCCAAGAGCAGCTCAAAGGACAGCGATGTGAAAATGACTGATGCAGAGGTACCCTATCTAATTTTTGTTATAAAATCATATGTGAAGTACACAGTTCTCTAAGAATATTTTTGCTCTGTATTTATTTGCAGGCGTCATCAAAGGAAAGTGGAGAATCATCCGCCGTTACCCAACAGGAAGGTAATGTATCTAAGGCCCATTTTCAACATCTTTCTGTTCATTCAGAAACTTTTTGATTTGTCTGCGGTTATTTGGGTTGTTTAGTAATAAGAAAATCTGCCCGTATTAGCCATAATCTTTCAGCTGGATTTATAAAATAAAGATTTGAGATATGAATAACTTGAAGAAAAAAAACGCTAATTAATGGTGGTTAATTCAAGCACCTTGATATTGATGTTATTACTTGGATGGTTGTTTGTCCATATTCTTGTTTCCAAGCAATCTAATTATGTTTTTGTAATGGGATTTTTCTTTTGTGTTATAACATAGGTACTTCTTCTGAGAAGGGAACTCACATGACCGGAATCTATGACCTGGTCTCTGTGCTAACACACAAGGGAAGGAGTGCCGACTCTGGTCATTATGTTGCATGGGTCAAGCAAGAGAGTGGTTAGCTCCTTTCTCTAATAAAACTTTACGACACACACACACACACACACACACACACACACACACACACACACACACACACACACACACTAATATCTCTATCACCATCTACAACAATTCACATGTTTACAGGGAAATGGATTCAATATGATGATAACCACCCAAGCCTGCAACGCGAGGAAGACATCACAAAGCTATCCGGAGGAGGTAAAACCTGATTGCTTTACTTCTTTTATTTGCTGTGTGCTGTGGTTCTAGCGTTTTAATTTGATCCGTTTCCTTAATTCACAGGTGATTGGCATATGGCGTACATTATTATGTACAAAGCCCGCTTCGTCTCCATGTAATCCCTCGCTCTCTTTAGTTTATTTTTGAAACTTTCAAAGATGGTTAAAAGTTTATATAGACCACCTCAGAGATTTTCATGTTTTTTTTTTTTTTTACAATGTTAAGTGACTGGAGTGTCATAGTACTATTAAGACAGTCAATTGTTTCTCTCTTTCTACCCCTATCATGGCAACAATAGACGATTTTAAAAATATATTTGTTTATGGTGCGGCAAATTTATGTCTTTTTTAATGGTGTAAAAAATAATATCTTTGTAACTAAAATAGATAAGAAACAAGAAAAACTTCACATTCATGCATTGTTAATTTGTTATTTGTTCAACTCAGTTTTAGCCTTCAAAAAACAACAAGAAAAAAAGGCTCCATCATTAAATAATGTAGTCCTTAAAATCAAACGAGCCATGAGGAACATATATAGAATGGGCCATCAAAAAGATAAAAGAGTGAAATAATAGGTATTACTTTAGCATTGCCAAAATTAGGTTCGGTATTCGGATCGAGTTTAGATTGGATCTATTCGGATATGGATATATTCGGGTAAGAAAATTTTGTATCTATATAAAATCCGACTAAGTTTCGATTCGGATTTGGGTCGTATTTTTCAAGTCCGGGTCGGTTTAGGTGTTAAATTATTGTATATGAAATACTTTAAATAAATAGGTATATTTCGAGTTTGGTTCGATTCCTGATATTTTCGATTCTTTATAGATATTTTTCTCCAAAATATTTGAAATATCTAGAAAAGTATTTAACTGAATCAAACTGCAAAAGAAAAATTCATTCATTATTTTATCAATTTTCATTAGCATCAGGTATGAAGTTATTTCTCCTATTTTATAACAACTACATGAAAAACGTATCAATTAAATATTTATATAGCTGACTATATATAACAAATAGTAATACAAGTTTTTGTTCAAAGAATAATCTCATATTTCAAGTATCTAAGTTGGGATCTTAAAAAAACTATTGCAACGATAAAGTTCATTGACATGAACGATAAAATTAAACGACGAATTGTAGTGGTTAATAATGTTAACAATAAAATTTTTTACTGGGGTTTTGTATTTGATTCGGTCCTCCGGTATCTCATTAAACAAGTAACTTATAGTATGATGCAATCGCATTTAGTAGCGTAATTCTATAAATAATACGTTTAAACACAATTTTGTTAGTATGCAGATTATCTTTGGAACCCGGTATAAAAGTTCAATTCCTCAAAGAAACTTTACTGTTAAATGAATTTCCTGTCATTTTTCACGTTAGTTTTTTTGTTCTTGTCGTTAACTTTTCTTTTTTGTAAAAGAATCAGGAACAAATATTTTCAACCCTGCATACTATTTTCCATGTGGATACCCGAAATGAACAGTACTACTTTAGAGTTTGGAGAGATTACAAGCTTTGTTTGCTGAAATTGTAATAGCCAAACAATAAAAAAGAAAATAACATTAGTAAAATGTAATGTATTCTTTTAATAAGCAACAAAGTAAAACAAAAGAAAGAGTTTAACAAAAGAATCAATAAAACAATGATTACACAAGACCAGAAAAGATTTTAAAATATAATCTATATATCCAATCCACAAGTCATATGAGATTAGCTTTACTAAAATCACGATTTCTTCCAATCGGATTTTATTTTTGTCTCTTTCTTGGCCTGTAAAGTTGTTTCCAGGTACACAAGTGAAATTCTACACTTCAAAATAGAGAAAATGATCACTTCTTGCGACTCCCTTCACATTTTCCCAGAAGTCTAACATGACGATTACAGAGCTTATGTGACTAATGATGATGATGATGCATATAAGCAATCACCATATTTTAGCTTCTTTTTGCTGAGTATGGGGTTAAGCATAGTACATGTACAAGCTATTTGCAGCGGCGCAAGCAATTGAGTTCTCGTTTGGATGCCAAGCAAGATGCAGCAACTTCGTTGTGTAATCAAGTGCATTGCTATTCCCATCGACTCCGGGACTGTCTGATCCTGCTTTGACAATTTCAGTGTATTTGATACCAATTTCTTAAAACTTATATGCATAAATGAGAAAGGAGAGAACAATACTGACCTCTACTTACAATACCGCCTAGTCTGGATGGCCTCGAGGGAATTGGGACATGTCTCCTATAATAAACCACAACAAACAAACAATCTATTTCATCAAGATTGAGAAGAAAGAGAAGATCCAACTCTTAATAGCTTTTACCAAGTTTACCTCATCGGATTTCTGCTTGCTTCTAAGGTTGCAGTCTCAGTATTTCCCGGGGAAACACCAAACACACGGAACAGATTGCTGAGGGAATGATTATACATGGAATCAGTCATTTGAAGATGCTAATAACAAAAATCTATGATCTGATTTTCAGGGAATACCTGTAAGAACCTGTAGCTGCTCGCAATCCATTGCCACTTATGCAGCACTCAAACTTGTCAAATATGGAATCATTTTCATATAAATCACAGAGCTGAAAATGGCCAAGGGAAAGGGAGCACCAATCAGCTACGCACCAACTCGTCAAAAACATTTCTCTCTCTCTCAAAGTATAGGAAACTTACCTTCGGTTTCAGATATTCATGAACCTGGAAAGTTGATACCGGACCTGAATCCATGTTGATGTCCCATAACTGACATGCAAAAACATAACCATGAGTTCAGTGATCCTTACAAGAGGAATTTTTAACCAGCCACTGATAGTTTAAGGGCATGTCATATCAAATGACAATGGAAACAATGAAAGTATGGACCTTAAGTGTCATGTAGTCACGGCTAAGTAGATATCTTCCTTCTTTTGCAAATTTGATGTCTGACACTGAAGCTATTATCTCAGTGAAGAACGATTTAGGACCTGCTGCCTCTGGTTCCTCAAACCTACAGAAACAAGCGATGTTAGCCTTTGCTGGTAGACACTTATCTCTTGTGTTGGTACGGATGTTTCTTTTCCAAAGAAAGGTACAAGAGATATTAGCAAATTTTGATGAAGTAGAGAAGTAATTGAGATAATTCAACAAGCTGTTAGATTGTCCTTTCCTTTCAAGTTATACCCAATGATATAGTAAGTGAATTACCAGTCTCAAGACTTACAATTTGGAATGTGAATCACATAAAGCTGATTGGCGCAGATCAATCAGGCGAATTGAGCCTTTTGAACTGCTATAAGCCAACATATTGCAATGGGTAGGATGAAATTCTGCTGATGTGATGACCTCTGCACGAACGAATGTGGTATTAGTTACACAGGATGTAACATCCAATAGCTTGATATATAGGTGCGATATACCTAAAAATAGACCACCATAACATGCAGGAAACATATTGGACTGAAAGTACAGTACACCATGGCTTACCAGATAGATCTTCCATTTTCTCAGGCTTGACATCAACAATATTGAAACTTTGATTGCTAATCTCTAGATTCCAAAGATTTATTCGCAAATCATCAGCAGAAATAAATGTTTCACCGTCACTGATTTTAATAGAAAAACTGTTAGGAGCAAAACATTTACAATGGAAGTATAATTTTCAAGCTAATCTAATATATTAACGAGGTGTCAGTTTGAGTGGATTGATTATCTAGAAAGATACTGATTCATCAGAGGGCTTACACCGACATCATAGAATTTCTCACAGGGCAAAAAACAGTTAATAGTAAGAAGCAAGCAAGTAGAATTATGAATAACCTACCTATTATTTGAGATCGAATTGATATGATAATCATGGGCATGAGAATATACTCTTCGACACCTAGCCACAGGACTTGACTCATGGCTAGTTACCTGCATATGTCAAATGAACTATTAGTCTACAAATGAGTAATATCGAGTAACTTTGCATGACATAAGAATCGATTCCAAAGCACTAAAAAGCACAAGTCGAGCAAACTGAATCATTTCTCTGCAAGTAAGTTTGAGACATCATCCAGAAAAAGGTTTGTCTTCGTTATGAAACTAAAATGTCCAAAATATTTAGGAAGCCACGAAATAAAGAAACTTTTTGCTAAGAGTACAACTACCACTGGCAACCGCAGCGATGAGATGCCTTCTGGTGGAAATAAGTTGTTCGCTTCAGGTACTCCGTTTGCGACGGTTCCATTTCCCACAGTTCTTGAAGGATCTGAATTTATATCACATATTTTCTTGATCTTCTTGTCTTGAACCTGTTAAACCCCACATAAGAAACAAGAGAAAATAATCACATCTACATACACATCTCAACAGGTTCCAAAGAGAAATTACAGCATTAAGGACTTCGAACCCTGTGAATATAGTAAGTAACCCAACAAACAATGCCAACACCAAGAGATTTCAAGCATCAAAATTCTCAAGATTGACCATTAAGGTATCAGCTTTATCGTTGCACACCCTATATATCCACAAGTATACACACAGTCCCCATCGAAAGAAACAGTATATCATTCAGAGGCCAACATAAAAATGAAGGATATTCTCACCTTCCAATACTTGATAGTTTTATCGTTTGTTGATAGGAGAAAAAGAGCACCATTCGCCGTTTGGCACCATCTAATTTTGTTTATTTTCTCCTCTATCTCCAAACTCTTGAGATAATCAAACTGGTAGACAAAGATCAAGTATGAAAAGATCAACATACATATTAACACATAATGCGAGTAGGAAAACAGAGTAAATGATGATACCTCAGGGTCATGACTCTGAAACTCTGTTTTGTAACGAAACTCCGGGTGCCTCAATGGATAATCTGTTTCTTCAAGATCCCTTCTGGCTCCACTGCTCTGAAATTGATAGCAAGCAAACAACATATAACCACAATGTCAAATTTCCCATTTTTCAGAAATTACTTGCAAAGGCAAAGAGCGGAGACATTACATTTTTGGCATCGCTTCTCTCGAAAAGAACAACCCGTCCTCCACGGTCACCAGTAGCGAGATGGTCGCCGGAATTATCAAATTCGATTGCTGAAATTATATCAACTGCAGAGGAAACACCAGCTACAGTTGAGGATTTCAAACTAAATTTTAGAATAACATCCACTCATAATGAAACAAGGAAATGGAATCTAGTCATAAGCATGACAGATACAAATTTGACAAAAAAAAACCAAAGCTTTCTAATGAATCAAAACAATCTAAGAACACCCCAACAGATCTACAAACTCAATTAACGAACCCTAATTGCAATTAGACAGATTAGATCGAAAATCGTAAGCTAAATAAATCAAAGTCAACAGATGACTTTACCTTCGTGAACTTCTTCACCAGCGCTTCGCTCACCGAAGACCTGAGAGAATCTCCATTCCAGAGGCAGAGATGAGTCTGCCGAAGCTGCGACGACCTCCTCATCATCACCGTTCATTCCCTCTCTGCCTGTCTCTCTCTCTCTCTGATTCACCCACACACACAAACACTCGTAAATGGCTGATCCGACGATCAGGAAATAGCCGGATCAGGACCGCGCGAAAATCACAGAATTCCGATTAAACCGATTGAGTTCGGCGGTTGGACTTTCTCACGGTGGATGCAGTAAATCGAAGAACAAATGAGAGAGTATCAGATGATTCCCAGATTTCGAAGAACAAATAAAAACCACAATACAGTCCCTTCTCTCTCTCAGACCAGATAATAAAAATATTATTAAATAAAAATGTAAATATTTGGGTTTTTTTTCTTCCTTTTTATTAGAGATGTCAGACAGGCTAACCCAAGCTCAAATAGCCCAATCCAATGCGGTTTCAATTTTTTATCGGATCTAGCGGGTTGATCCGCGCGGGCTGCGGTCCAAAATCCAATGACCCAAGCCCAACCCGCATGTATTTTACGGATTAGCGGGCTGGCCCGCGGATTCCTATACAAACTTGTTTCATTTCGATTTCAGCTTTATAATTGAGTATAAATAGACTTGTTTTCTCAGTTTTTACTATATGTTATAAAAAAATATATTAAAAACATTGATAAAACAAAAATAAAATTTTAAAACAACATTCAACAATCAAAAAAAAAACAATAATCTTAAAGAAATAATCTTACTGTTTGACAATCCTAAAAAATAAGAAAAGCAAAAAATCCGAAAGCAATATTAAAAAATAGCAACAAACACCAAATAGGTGAAGACAACAATACTATGACACAATAGCGATACCATACATAAAGAATTTTTTGAGACAAAGTAAAATTAGGATGTTCCCGATCTTACACTAGCATGCGGCCTTCCAATATCTTTACTTCCAATACCTTTACCAACGAGAATTCGCGCAAGTCAGATAAGTCTTCTTCTTCAATCGTCTTTATCAACTTTCTCCGGATTAGCTTCTTTAGAACTACCGTCGGAAAAACGTGAACAAAAATACAAACCAGAGATATGTAGGATTGACAACACTTCCCATTAAAACGAAAAGCACAAACTAAGATCTCCATAAAATATTATACCGTCACCTTAAGACAGATGCAAAGCAAGCAAAAAGAACCGCCGGTTTTGAAAGCAACGCCGGAAGGATACGCTGTTGAAGGGACGCCAATTCAAACTCAACCAAGGTTATGACTATTAACAAATAGAGTAGAACAGGAGAGATGAAGAGATGTCATTACCAACGGCGGACCCAACGACAAAGAAGGGTATCGATGCGCTACCCGAAACCCTTGTGTAACCCATCACCGAGAAGATCCCGACATTCCAGACCAAACCAGAGAAAGCACCACTAAGTAGAAAGCCAAGATCTCCCACCCAAACCACTGAGCGTCTCTGCCGGAGAGGGAAGGAGGAGATATACGCTAGAGTTATTGTCATCGTTAGAGATCTCCAACGACCACCGTCTTAGACACAAAACCCAAGTTGAGAAAAAAAGAAAAAAGGATGATAGGAAGAGAGAGAGAGAGGGGACGGCGTCGGCGCTAACAGAGCCGCCGCACGCCGTCTGACAAGAGAATCTCAGAAACTTGTTAGGCGGCTGTGAGGGAGAATGAGAGAGAATTAGGGTTAATGATTGACAAATATGATGTTAGTATTTTTAAACAAAATAATTCTAATAAAGGCTAAAGTGCACTAGAAGGTTGAACATGAATGTTTTTCCAATAAATTTAGAAATGTCCGCGGGCTAACCCAAAATCAAATAGCCCAACCCAAAGCAGTTTCAATTTTTCCTCGGATCTTGCGGGTTGATCCGCGCGGGCTGCGGTCTAAAATCTTATGGCCCAAGCCCGCCCCGCAGCGGATCTATTTGGGCTCAACCCGCGGGTTACAACCCATTTTGACATCTCTACTTTTTATAGAACAATTTTAGAATTTTTATTAAAACTCAGAATACAATCATTAATTAATAATTTTTTTTTATAAAAAATCATCAATTCAATTTAATATTAATAATATTATAAAAATAGATTTAAATCATATTAATTATAATTAAACATATATGTAGACATTATTTAAATTATCGTTTTGTTTATCCAAAATTTAAAATTCATATAAATAATAAAAATTTCTTATATAAAATTTTATTATCTACAACAACCATATTTATCAATATTTAAATTTTATATTTTAAAAATATTTTTATATTTTTCATTTTTTATATGAGATTGTATTTATTTCTAAAATAAAATTGTTAATATAAACTAAACTATTTTTATATTTATTATTTTTTATAGGCAAGTAAACAATAAACTATTTTGAAAGTGAATAAAAATTCAAAATTATTTTAATATAATTTTTTTTTGTCAGCTGTATAAATGCTAATTGTAAAAAACTAATACTTTAATGTAGGGAAATTAGATTTATTTCCAAACTTACTTGCTCCTGCTAGTGCTAGCTGTGAATGACTAATGTGACAAACAAATAGTATAAATAATTTTCCCTTTTTAATAGAAAATTAGTGGATAGATTTTATTCCATTTTTAAGTTTTTGACTGTTTCAGGATAAAGGTCTCTGTTCTTCACAATATACATAGTGCATTTCCTTTTATTTTTACATCATTTCACATCTCTTGATCTGTAAATAGAGAGACACTTTTGCCAAAAAAATAAAATATAGAAAGACACTAATAAGGTGAGATTTATGTCTTGTCTGGGGATTATAAATTATTTTGATTTTTTTGCTATTGCCCGCATATATTTTTTAATTTTAAAATAGCCGATTTGATAAAACAATATACATATATATATATATATATATATATATATATATATATATATTTGTGAGAATTTTTTGGGTTAAGATATTTGCGATAATTTTTAATTGTATGTGTAAAATTAAACTTCCAATTTTAACACCTTAATTTTTGGTATTAAAATTAACCTTCATCATACAATCATATATTGGCTAGCTATATAAATGGGGTAAATTGCTCTAGTTATATATATTTTTTTTTTTGCAGTTTAGTACCTTTTAATTTTTAGATGCAATTTTATATTTTTTGTCATAATAAATGGACTGTGCAGATAGAAATACCTTTATCCTATCATTTTTTTGTTTATTTATTTTATTTCTTTTTACTCATTTTTTTTCTTACTAGATAGGATAACAAAGGTGAGGTTTCAAGTCATATGGACCGTCAGAATGGAGATATAATCGGTTGATGTACCAGAATTAAAAAAAAAAATAAAAAAAAAATCAGACTTGATACGAATGATTCAAGTGGACACTTTAGACTAAGTGTCAACCTTGTCGGTTATTCGTGGACACTATCACGATCATATCACATGCTAGACGCCCCCAATAGATAGCAAATGGCCAAGCGAAATGTTGCTTTTGGGTGGATAGCAGGGCCTGGCGTATTGTATGTCCACGGATTCACGATCGTGTGAACTCTTGGCTACTTTCTGTCTATTAGAAGCGTCTAGCATTTGATATGATAGTGGTAGTGTCCACGAATAGTCAATAATGTCAACCTGAGCTCTTAAAATTGTATTTACTAGGTACGTTTTCACGATCATGTGAACTCTTGGCCACCTTGTGTCCATCAGAATTGTCTAACATGTGATATGATCGTGGTAGTGTCCAAGAATAGTCGATATTGTCCACCACAGCTCTTAAAATTGTGTTTACTAGGTACGTTTTCACGATCATGTGAACTCTTGGCAACTTTCTGTCCATCGGAAGCGTCTAGCATGTGATATGATCGTGATAGTATCCACGAATAGTCGATATTGTCAATCAGATCTCTTAAAAATGTGTTTACTAGGTTTGTTATCTGCCAATAGTTGTCTATGTGAACACTTAGTCTTTTATTCATGTGTGTTTTGTACACGGATTCTTGATAGTGTAGACGCTTGGCCGCCTATTATCGATCAGAAGCATTTAGCATGTGATATTTATTGTGTGGCTAGGAATCACTAATTAATATAGTCCACATATTTAATTTTACAAAAGAAGCTAACCCATAAAAAACTGTTTTTATTGTTCATCCGTCGAAAAAAAAAGAAATACAAAAATATATTAGGATGCATAGTATGAGATCCGCCATCCATCCATAGACTCCTTTTTGTCAGTAGAGGTAAAATAGTATTTACACAAAAATATACAAAATTGCACATAAACATCAAAAGATACAACTCTGCTATTAAAAAGATAAAAAATACACTGAGTGCAATTAATTCCTATAAATGAACATTTTTGGATAATTTTACAAAAGAAAAGAAAACAGTTTATTTTTCCGACTGGTCAGGAATATTCACACCACTTTGATCATATCTTATGCGACGACAGAGTGGGAGTTTGTACAATCGGCCATGAAATCACTCGAAAAATGATTGTGAAATCAAAATCTAAAACGGCGAGTAAGATCACTAATAACTTATCTCTCTTAGTACCTCAAATCTCAATCACAATGCGATTGAATGTCTCATCCATCCCAAAAAAATATGGACTTGTGGTCATTTTCAATTTTTGATTTTATATTTGGGTCTTACTATAACACCTCGATTCTGCCTATTTATAGATAAAAAAATCTTAGGATTTTAGTTAGAAATTATAAAGTCTGTCTAAATTGCTCGGTGGATGACATCAGAATTAGGATTAAATTAGGTTTTCGAATGGCGGAACAAAGATATTAGGTCGTCGGAAAGTCGTTTAAGAATAAAAATCTCAAAAGATTTCAGAAGACTCGATTTCAATAAGAAAATGTATATTATTACCTAAGTGTTGAATGACGAGCTTGAAAGCCCTTAAATAGTTTAGAAGATCAGCGTACAAAATATAAATTTCTAAAGGATAAATAGAATATTTTCTTAATGATCGGTGAGAATCTCTTAGAGAATCTTCATGCTCGGTGTGTCTTCTACGCGCGTCATTATCCATTTGCCGTTGTCATCACTCAACATGCCGACTTCATCTAACACTTTCTATTTTTGGCCGACCTAAATCTCTGAATGGACCTTTATGGAGGGGTGTAAAACCCATCTTCAACAATAAGCCCCTCTAATGCGGCTGTTCGAATTGATTTGAAGATCGGCGACACATAGAATAATATGGATGGTTCATGAAGTGGTTTAGATTGGCCGAATTAATAGGATTTTGGTTCAATCACCTCTACATGTGCGGAGATCGAAGCGTCGTCTAGGTATAATCATGATTTCTTCTCGAGTATGGCACCATTTCCTCTATAAAATTGACGCCCTCATTTCTAATTTCTCACTTCTTTTTCAATACAAAAATGTAATATTATTTTCTCTCTACCGTCTTTGATTTTCCGATTGTAGCTCTGTCGCTCATCCGCTGTGTTTTAATTAGCATTTTAGATCTAGACTCCCTTTTTTTTAGTTCTTAATATGTTATTCAGAAAAGATGTCTTTTATTTGTTGTTCTGGAGACAAAGGAAAAAAACGTTTTAACAGTGTCATCGTCATCCGAGAGCGGCTCTCGTGACCGTTCAGATGATTCTGCATTATCATCGTCTAGCGACACTTCCTCTGACTCATGGACCATCCTGCGCACACAACGATGAAAGACCTTGAACGTCTGCGGGAGTTAGCCAATTGTCAAGGTGTCGTTAAGAGTTCATGTCCACTAGAGATTAAGATCCCTCAGTTTAGAGATGAGGATTTGGAAGACTCAAAAGAAGATGAGGACGATGAAGATAACACCATGAATGAAAGTCAAGGTGCCGTCGATGAAACTGTTGGGGAAGATTCATCGAATGCTCCTAGAGAGCTTTTTGAAAATGTTTTCCCCACAAGGTCGACCGATGTATAGGTAAGGGATACACTCCTTGAATGCGGTTCTTCTCTTGGGATACGAGTTATCATCCCTTCTCCGACTGATCTGCCATGGACGCCGCCGTCTGATATATATGTTTATACGAGTCATTTTTCAGTGGTTGCAACCTTTGGCTTCCTCTCCCTGATATTCTTGTCTCCTAATGCGCTCAGTGTGACATTGCTATTTTTCAGCTTTCAGCGATGTTGTTTTGTCATATGGTATGACTATTAGTCCTTGCC
The DNA here is from genome assembly GCA_030180135.1 of Orychophragmus violaceus. Lineage (NCBI taxonomy): Eukaryota > Viridiplantae > Streptophyta > Magnoliopsida > Brassicales > Brassicaceae > Orychophragmus > Orychophragmus violaceus. The sequence goes on along the minus strand of CM058229.1, from coordinate 84,976,343 downwards.
GCAGAGTGCGACATTATTGTAAATGGTCGAATGTTCAAAGAAATTACTTCTATCAGCTCCATGAAGAGGACAAGTCTGGGGTGTGTCTACATTAGTATGAAGGTTGTCGAGTATTAGGCCAAGAAGAAGGCTGAAGAGAAAAAGAAGAAATTTTTGAGTTGGCCAAGGACAGGGCCACGAGAAGGAACATGTCGTGGAAAGGTTGCCCTCGATACATGATTTTGATAATAAATACGAGAGGGAAGTGGCTTTCGTCACCAAAAGCGTGTGCCGACTTGCTCTCTAAAATACAGGGTTCGACCAAGGATTTTCCTCCAGTTAAGGATCTTTTGAAATCCAAGACGTACGTACATTGAGCTGAAGCACGCCGAGGCTATGGTCAGTCATTGATATTTTGTTAGCGACTTCCTTGTTAATAATTTTTCATTTATCTTAACGAATACTTTTTTGACGAATCTAATGACTTTCAGGTTGCGGGCTGTTCTAATCGGATAGTCCTTGAATATGACATGGAGTTGAGGAAGGCCTTAATAGATCTGGCTGCCGCCAACCAGGAGCTCAAGAAAAGACCGGTCTTATTAAGAAATTGGGAGAGAAGTCTGAGTCCCTTAAGGCAACGGGGGATTCCTTTGTAGAGGACAAGGCTCGTCTAATGAGGGAAATGGACGAGTCGCAAAGGCTGTTGTACTGCATAGGAGAAACTAAAGGCAGAGGTAAAACGTCTAACGGATTCTCGCGTTAAGATCATCCTAAAGGAGAGGCAACGTGTTGAAGCTGCGATTGCGGTGAAGGCTCAATCATATTTCGACAAATTTGAATAATATGTCGAAGTGCAAGGAATGGTCTGAAGCAGGTCGAGCAGGGACAAATCAGAGGCACCAAGAACTGCCTCAAGAAGCTGATCAGCGAAGGGGTTAACATCCCTCAGTCTGTGATGAATCAACTCACTAAGGACGAAAAGGAGTTGGAGGATGAGCTCGATTAATTAGACATGCTCGGGATATAACATCTTAGCATTTCTCTCTCGCCGATCACTCATCCTTTGATTGATCGCCATCACAATTCTGTTTTTGTGCCTCGGAATATCAATGAGTATGGGATGAACAAGGGGATTGTTTCCCGCTCTTCTTAGCGATCCCATCAGTTAACCTCTGCAGGTCGAATGTGCCAACGGCAATGCGGCACAAACTGAAACTGACCAAGCTCAAGCTGATCCTCCGTCAAACCAGGAATAGACCGAGGACGCGGCCCATATTGATCCTTCAACCCAAGCTCAAGGTGGAAAAGGAAAAGAGGCCAGGAGGAGGTCTATGGGGAGAATCGAAAGAAAAATGAGAGAGTGCCGAATGCGGCTGCCGATCAAGCCTTAATTCTCTTCTTTCCTTTGTTTGTTTTGTTGTAATTTATCTTATTGGTTTTTGCTATATTTATAGACCACATCCAATTTTCAATACAAGTTTTAAGAGAGTTCTTAGCAAAAACCGATCTAAGCAAAGTGCTCTCCGACGACTTAAACACCTCTCCTCAGCCTCTTTGTTTCTTCCCGGAAACCTAGCAAAGCCTTAATTCCATTCTTTCTCAAACCGAGTTCAAAATCTTTCTTTAGAATCCTTCAAGAAACCCTAAAACTCTTTCTATCTTCGGATAGGCCGAGTTGAGAATCAACAATTGGCGCCGACTGTGGGGATTTCTTAAGCAATTTCTGAACTCAAGATGACTAGAAATCTTGAGGACGTTGACCCTAAGAACAATCCTATGGTCAATTGTGAACTGAGCGATCACGAACTTAGTGATCCAGAAGATGAGGAGATTAGGGCACTCAATCACGGCAACCCGCCTCGAGACCCTAATCTGCAAAAACCCAGAAAGGCTACGGGGACACCCCGCCAGCCGATGACACGGCGAAACAAGTCGACCATTACTCTGTTTTAGCCACTCTGATAGCCAAAATCGATTCCCAGAACGATTTGCTAAAAGAATTTTCGGAGAAAATCGACCAGTTGCAGACCGAGCAGGACAAAATTCGCTCCGAACAACAGTGGAGATACCCATCCAAATCCCGACGCATCATTCCTTCCAAAGCGAAAGGAGTCGTCTTCAGACGACTAGTGTATAGTACCCCCAAATGAGACTCACACCGCGAGTGAGATCCGGATGATGAACATGATTCACATCACGAACGAGACTCACACCGCGAGCGAGATCCGGATGATGAAAATGATTCACATCACGAACGAGACTCACGCCGTAAGCAAGATCCATATGATGGACATGATTCGCATCACGAACGAGACTCACGCCGCGAGCAAGATCCAAATAATGGACATGATTCGCATCACGAACGAGACTCGCACCGCAAGCGAGATCTGAGTGACGAACATGATTCTCACCACGAGCGCGTTTCACATCGTAAGTGTAACACACCGTGAACGCGACTCACGCCGAGATCGCAACTCACATCGCGAATGCTGTACATCTCGCAATCATGATGACATTCAATAAATACCCACCCGAGGAGCGAATCTCGATGACGTCAAACAACAAATAATCGAGTTAAGGGATACCCTCAAAGAGCTAAGGGTCGAGGTCCACAACATCAAGGGTCTGCCCCAGAGATCGATCTAATCATTGAGATAACTCAGAGGACACTGTTTATTTTGCGTATCACCAATACGTATGCCCGACAAAAGGAGAAGCTCAAGCTGCCAACCTACGACGGCCCAAAGGATCCCACAGCCCATCTAACCACTTTCAAGATCTTGGCAGAAAAAGCGCGATTATCATCGGCCAGAGAGCGAGATATTGGTTTCCGTCAGCTATTTGCAGAAACTTTGGAAGGAGTGGCTTTGACTTGGTTCTCTAGGCTTCTGCCCGAATCAATCAACAGCTTCTCAGATCTAACACGAGCTTTCATGCGACATCACTTTGCATATGTGAACAAGGACACGTCTCTAGACACGCTGATGTCCATGTCACAAGAGAAAAAGGAGACTCTACGAGCCTTCATAGAGCTCTTCAAAGCGACCATCACAGGCGCTGAAGTCCCAGATAAATTCGCCATCGCGGCTTTGACAAACGCTATATGGCATGAAACTCTTTTTTACCAGGATCTGATCCTCAACAAGCTGCTGACTATCGAAGATGCTCTCCATCGAGCGAAAAAATTCATCGAGCTAGATGAACAAAAAGTGGCCTTAGCCAAGAAATTCGGCTCCGCTAAACAAACCGGTAAAAACGAAGATCGCAAGCCGAGACAACACTATGAAAAAGGAACGAAGGCAACCATGGTAGTCATCAGCTCCGGAAATCAACGTTCGACGTCCAAACCTTGGAATAAGTGGAGCAAAGAGTACAAGGAAACAACACCGCAAGCCGCCACTGAGCCGGAAGAAGGTCAAAGATATTGCGAGTACCATAAAACCACCTCGCACAACACTTTGTAATGTCGACACCTCAAGAAGGCTTTGTACGCCCAATTTAAGAGCGGAAAGATAAAGACGTCTTTAGACGAGTTGAGAAGTGAATCGCAACGCAATCAGGACGAACATCCCGGTGATCAATCACCTCAACAGGGTAAAAAGCAGCGCCGACCAACGAGCAACGCAAAAAAACGCAACCGTTATGATCAAGATGATGAAGAAGATGAAGTCCCAAAGGTCATGCGAAGAATCAACTTGATCATGGGTGGCCTGATCCCGGTAAATGATTCGGTTCGGTCAATCAAGGGGTATGAGCGTAAGGCCCACGCTGCCCAAAACTCACCGCAACCAATCCTCTCCGACCAACCGCCTGTTGCTTTCACCGATCAAAACCTGTCTGGGATTCATTACCCTCACAATGACCCCTTGGTGGTCGAACTCCTTATCGGTAGCTGCGAAGTGTCACGGATCTTGGTCGATACTGGCAGTTCCATCGATTTGATTTTCCTAGACACATTGAAAAAGATAGAAATCAAAGAAGAAGATATCAAGCAAAAGGCTAAGCCGCTCACCGGCTTTACAAGCGAGATGACGTATACCATTGGGACGATCAAGTTACGCGTTTACGTTAATGGAGTAACAAAACTGGTAAAATTCCATGTTATCGATAAACGGACAATTTATAACACCATTCTCGGCCCCCGTGGTTATACAACAAGAAAACGGTATCGTCAACCTACCATCAATGTCTGAAGTTCCCTTCGTCAAAAGGAATTCAAACGGTAAAAAGATGTCAGAGGGCAAGTCGGTCTTGTTTCATAAAAGAACACATGATGAGAGTGTCGTCGTTTATGATCAATACGGAGAAAGGCAAAAAGGGGCCAAAAAAGAACTCATCCAGCAAGTCGTCATTGATGGCTCTGATGCGAGCAAATGTGTAGGAATCAGGGCAGAACTCCCAGACGATATCAAAAATGAGCTGATCAGTTTCCTACAACAGAATGTCTCAACCTTCGCTTTGTCGGTCAAGAACATGAAGGGTATCAGCCCTTCCATCACTACTCATGAGCTCAACGTAGATCCGACTTACAAACCAATCAAACAGAAAAGGCGCAAACTCAGTCTCAAAAGAGCTAAATCGTCAATGACGAGGTTGACAAGCTTCTTGACGCTGGTTCGATCCAGGAAGTCAAATACCCTGATTGGCTAGCCAATCCTCTTGTTGTTAAAAAGAAAAACGGTAAATGGAGGGTCTGCGTCGATTTCACGGACCTCAACAAAGCCTGTCAAAAAGACAGTTTTCCTCTGCCACACATCGACCGCCTTGTCGAAGCAACCACTGGAAACGAGCTCCTATCGTTCATGGATGCCTTTTCCGGGTACAATCAGATACTCATGAACTCGGACGATCGAGAGAAGATGACTTTTATAACCGATCTCGGCACCTACTGCTACAAGGTTATGCCCTTTGGCCTTAAGAACGCAGGGGCTACTTATCAGCGATTAGTCAAACAGATGTTCGAAAGTCAGCTTGGTGATATATCATGGTTTTTACTAGTTTTAGACCATGATATAAGTATGTTTTAGAGTCTTTTTGTGTCTTTTTAGAGTCATTTACAGGTTTTATTAGGAATACGCACGTTTGGAGCTAATGTGGCGATTATGGAGCTATTTGGAGCATTTTGGAGATTTGGTCTGAGAAAATGAACTCACTGTCCAGTTTTGACACCATGCATCGATCGACACACATGTGCATCGGTCGATGCACGACGCGAATGAGCCTTAATCTCGGCGGTTAAAGAAGTTATCAAATATTGCAAATGAGCCCAGAAAGTTCCAGAGATTACACAGAAGCCCCATACGTGATTAGCTATATATATTAGGATTAAGACATTGTTTTAGACACACAATTCATAATTTAGAGCAGAGAGTTTTTAGAGCTTATTGGGGCTGATCTGATCCTGTACTTCACCTTATTTTGGAGAAGATTTCGAACCCCTTTATTTATTTAATCTCTTTTATGATTTCTATTAATTCATTGATTATGTCTTCATATTCTATGTCTGAGTAGATTCATAGTTAGGTTTTGGGTTTCTCATTAAGGATTTCATGACTTGCTAGATTTAATTAATTCAGTTAAGGATTCATAACTTATCTGTTCTTCGATCTAAACTATGTTTAATGCTAGTTCTAACTTGATCACTTAGAATCTAGATCCTAGGTTGCTAAATACAAGTGTGGTTTAGAATCTGAACTGTTTAGGTTGGGCAATTAAACTTCTCGCAAAGAAATTTGGTTTAGTTTAATTGTGAACATATCGAACTTGGAATTAAAGTTGGTTTAATCTGTTAGTAATTGTAAAGGAATTTGGATTGCTGTACTTAGACTTAGAGAATTCTCGCAACGACAGTTGGTTAATTCTATAACCGTGTTTTGAGTTCTAGAACTGTGCTTAATTAGATCCTTACTGAATGATTTGTCTGCTTGTCTGATTTCCTGAGAACACCCTAGACTTAGCGCCCTTAATTACCTGCTTTCACAACCAATCTGCTATCTGATTTACTTTATTGTTTGCTATTTAGTTTACTACAATTTTCTTTCTTCTTAGTATTAATCTCTTTCGTTCTAAATCTATTGAATACCGGAGTCCCTGTGGATTCGATAACCCTATATACTACATTGACGATACTGTGCACTTGCAGTTAGTATAGGGAAAACTTAACACCTATCAAGTTTTTGGCGCCGTTGCCGGGGACTCTGATTGAGTCTTCGATAGATTCGAACCTAGGGTTTATACTAGGATTTTTATTTTTTATTTTAGTTACTAACTTTTTCTCTGTTTTCTTTCTGTCGCAGGTACCGATTTCGCCTAGCGTCGACCGTTGCACCCTTGTGTCGGTCATTGCTTGACGATTCTGAGATTGAATCGATCGTTGCACTGATAGCATCGATCGTTGCTTGACGATTACAGACAGTTTATGCAGACGCAAAAAACTAGAAGTAATCAGAACCTGAACTTAGTTAATCTCGGGCTTGAAGAACTTGGACGTCTAGAAAGAACCAACAGAAGAGAAAGAAGAGAAAGGATGGTACGAGAACGTTTGATCCTGATGCTTGATGCTCAAGGAATCCTGAGGGATCCACAAAACAATCCTTACAATGCTGCTGGGCGTAGGATTGATGCTGAAGGGAATGTCATCCCTGAACCTGTGGAACAACAGATGGTGGTCCATGAGAGGTCTTTGGCTGACTACAATAAACCGGATGAGTTTCATGCAAACCGGTCAGCTCTAGTACCTCATGGTTTTGAGAGGAACGATTTTGAGATCAAAACCATCTATTACTCGCTGATGAGACAGAACGCTTTCCATGGTCACCCATCGGAACAGCCTATGGATCATATTGATCAGTTCGAGGATATAATCACTGGCATGAAGTATGATGGAGTCTGCCAGGATTATCTGTTTCTTAAGCTCTTTCCGCACAGTCTCGCTGGAGACGCTGGTGCGTGGCTGAAGCAACTGCCAGCTGGGCAGTTTACTACATGGGATGCTCTTAAGAGCGAGTTTCTGAGGCACTTCTACGACGATTCGCGCTCCGATCAGTCCAGACAGGACATTCTGACATTCTCCCAAGGTCCTGTGGAGCCTTTAAAAGCTGCCTGGATGAGATTCAAGAAGTATCAGCGTGACTGTCCGCACCATGGATTTACAGAGGTCACATTGCTAGGTATCTTCTTCAGAGGCATAGATCTGCCATATCAGACTGCGCTGGATAACTACAGTAATGCAAACTTCAACACCAAGACTCCTGCACAAGCTAAGCAGTTGATCGAGAACTTAGTGAGCAGCAATAGCTGGAAGTCTACTGATGAGAGGAGAAAGAGATCCGGTGGAAAAGTAGAGAATGTGGAGATGGCTGATATTAGATCTAGGCTGGACACTGTTTGCAATATTCTAGCTGAGAAGAAGGGAGTGCATTTTGCGCAGGAAGTTGAGATTCTAGGAGCTGAGAAAGAGAGCCAAGAGGAAGATGTGAACTACATAGGTGGTTCCGGATTTCAAGGTAACAGATTTGGGTATCAGTCTTGGAACAAATTTTTCGGTGGAGGACAGAAGAGTGCCTTCAACAGCAATCAGAACTCTTCTGGCTTTGGACAGACTAGTGGATTCCAAAAGCCTTTTGGACAAGGTACTCAAAGAACTTATGGTTCTTCTTCTTACCAAGCACCTCCTGTTACAAGCGCTAATGAGAGTAGGATAGAGGCAATGTTAGAGCAGCTGCTGGAGGGACATACAAAGATTGCTTTGGACTGCAATAAGAAGTTAGATGCTGTCTACGAGGACCTCAGTGGTAAGTTTGAGTCTCTAAGTACTCATGTTAGGCAGTTGGACACTCAGGTGAACCAAATCTCTAGTTCTGTCAAAGGAAAAGGAGTAGCAGAAACTCATATAAAGGCCTGGTCAGTATACATTGATGATGGATCAACCCAAGGTGAAAATTTTGGGTTGAAAACAGCTGAATTGGTGGAAGAGGCCGAGATTTCGGATTTTGAGGAAAATCTCTCGGGTGGAAATTGTGAAAACTGTGTTGCGTCGACCGATGCACATCAAGTGTCGGTCGTTGCATGCCGTGAACAGACAGACTCGCAGGAATCTGATGGCATTGATGCAGACTTAGAGCTTGATCGCTTATTCCCTGGAGTCTCTGAGATCACTCAACAGGAGATCTATGCACAAGCCATTAGGCTATATCCTTCAGTGTCTGAAGTGATTAAGCAAGAGTTTGAAGAGCTTAATCAGCAGGAAGAGATTGGTGAAGAGTTGGAAGAAATTCCATCATCTGATGATCCACCTTATCATCCTTGTGTACAGAGGTACTTGAATAAGATGCTGCCTTTGGATGAAGAGCTGAAAGATTGGGTGATTATAGTTCCCCAACAGATAAGTGATGTGCTATTAACCAAGATCCCAAAGATGCTGCCTGACCCTGGTGTCTTTGTGCTGAACTGCTCTATCTTCGAGGATAGTTTTAGGCGCTCTCTATGTGATCTGGAAGCTGCTGGAAGTCTTATGCCATACTCTGTGGCAGAGAAGTTGGGTATGCTGGATTTTTCTCCTACTAGGACCTCTCTGGTCCTAGCTGACCAGTCTATAAGAGTTCTGGAAGGACTTCTTGAGGACATCCCGGTGAGAGTTGGAAACTACTTAGTTCCAACAGACTTCTTAGTGCTGAAATATGACTGTGACCCTGATGAAGCATTGCTACTTGGGAGACCGTTTTTGGCTACAGCAGGAGCGGTAATAGATGTTAGACACAGTCTGATTGACCTCCATCTGGGAGATGAGCCGCTACGTTACGAGATGGATAAGCTGCGCAGACCACTGATAGATGGGCAGACATTCACCATCATGGATAGAGATGATGATCAGCCGGATGATACTGTGATTTTGGATCCTGGAGCACATTTTACTCCATCTTTTCTTGGACTGAAGCATTCTGATACAGCCTACTCGCCACCTTGGATGAGGAGACTTGAACGGAGACAATCAAAGTCTCTGTCAAGATCTCTTGGTGCCGGAAAAATCTTGTTCGTCCGGTCAAGCTAATGACCTTAAACAAGCGCTGAGTGGGAGGCAACCCACTGTTAGGTTTTAGTGTTTTTCTTTTTGATTTTTGGTGTTTTTCTAGGAAATTTACGTTTTCATTTGTTTTTGCTAAGTTTCAGATACAGAACTCGAGTCTGGAGATGTGCAACGATCGTTTCTTCATTGTGACGGTCGTTGCAGGGTGATTTTGACGAAGAGGGATGATCGCATTGTGACGGTCGTTGCTTCATTGCAACGGTCGTTGCAATTGGTTCAATTGCAAAATTAAGGTACGTGCTTAACCGGAATCGATTTCGATTCGACCAGCAACAGTCGTTGCTCATATGCAACGGTCGTTGCACCCACGACCGAGGTAAGTGCCTTAAACCCTTCTCTTCTCTTTTCTTCCCCATTTCCGCCGTCCGTACAACCGAGAACCTCTACTCCTAAATCTCTCAATTTTTCATCATTTCTTGTGATTCAAAGCTTAAATCTACTTGTTTTAACACCCTCTAGCTGTTTCTATTACCCATTTGCAAAGATTCCAAGGTATGAGCTCTCATTTTCACTATTTTCGGAATGGATAGGGTTTATGGAATTAGGGATTTTTGGCTTGAGATTGATGATTCTATACTAATATGAACATGATTTAGGCTGTTTAGTGATGGGTTCTGGTTGAAATTGTGGTTCTTGAACTAATTTGGAGACGATTTGAGGATTTGCTGTCGGGTTTGAAATCGCCTTGCAACGGTCGTGCAACGGTCGTTTCTTTGCGACTTTAGGGATTTGTTCGATAAATGCAAAATCGCCTTGCAACGATCGATGCCTTAGTACAACGGTCGTTGCTTCGCGGTTTCACAGAGAGATTGCCGAGACTTATATTGTTTAAATTTTTCTTGAATGCAGATGGCAATTCGCAGACAACCCCGCAAGCGCAGAGCCACCGCAGCAACCGCCACATGTCAGTACCTACCACCACCAGAGTGGTTCCACCGAGAATCACAAAATCCTGAGCCTTATGTGAGAGTTGGGCAGTCAGTAGCACCGCCTTGGCCCCGAGCAGACAAGACAGAGATCCCGTCAGCAAGAGTGTGGACAAATGACATTTCTGAGTTCCTCAAGACCGCTGAGTTTACAGAGAGGCCACTGCTAGATCACTGGGACGATTATGATAGGTTGTTGTAAAACGGTTAGTGCGGTATGACACTCAAACCAACCAAGTTTGTAGACTACTCTACCTGTAAGAGTCTGGGGATAGATGAGCAGGTTCTTACAGTATGTAAGGGCATTGGTCTAGGGACAATGCCTATGCGGCCTTACGAACTGTACCCTGAGTTGGTCAGACAGCTGCTAGCCACTTGCAGAGTGGTTTACCCGGACCCAGACAGCAGGAGTGCTACAGGAGGTATTTTTACCTTCATGAGCTTAGGAGTCAGGTATCGGATTCCTTTACTCGATATCTGCAGGATCTATGGTTTCAGCACTGAGCCGAGACGTATTGGCATGAGTCTTGAGTGGGATCCAGAGGAGGCTCAGTTTTTCTTGGAGTGTATTGGCAGTGGTCGATACAACTCGAGGACTACACCAGTAAAGCAGGTTAGGCATCCTGTTCTGAGATATGTCTTGCGTATCTTGTGTTGGAGTTTGTTGTGCAAGTATGAAGCCAACAAGATGTACAAGCTTGAGATGGAGATGCTATTCATCGGATTGAGGGATCAGTTTGAGGATTCTCCTTTGAGAGATCCCACTAAGGGACTCAACTTGGGAGCTGTTTTCACTCAGCACTTATGCGACCTGCAGACGAAACCATTTGATGGTGTTCTTACTGAGACAGTGGGGAGCCTGCTTACTCCCATCTTCATGCACTGCAGGATTCCCTTAGAGGGCACTGAGTGTAACATAGCCAAGGAGTTCCTTGATTTCAGCCACCTGCAGAGCGCTACCTGGATCAAGGAGGGACGCGTTTGGGTTTATTATGATCAGAGTACTGGGAAGTGTGGTGTGGATCTTCCTGCTCCTGGACTTACACATATTGATACGCTGGATGCCCTGAGATTCCAGCCTCCTACGAGCGAGCAGCACATAGTCCCTTCCATGGCTCATCCGCTGGGAGAGCCTTCCACACGAGCTTCGTCTTCCTCTGTCCCTGCGCCTGCTGCTGCTGCTGCTGATGATATCGGCCCTTATCCTGAGATTACAGTGCCCTATGGTGATGTGTCCGAGGCAGATTGGAGAGAGAGACATGATGGTATTATGAGAGGCATCTGGAACTTCATGCGTACCTGCACTTGCAGGAGACAGCCTCAGATACACCATCCAGCACCTTCACGACGCAGACAGCAATCTCCGACTCACGGTTCCTCGAGTGGTACTGATCGCATAGCTGAGGACGAGTGAGAGTGATCTTCATGTTTCCGATACGGTTCTGTATTCTGTTTCTGTTTTCTTTGCACTTTTTCTTTTGCTTTTCTTTAGATGTTATTGTTTCTGGATGTTGTGCTTGATTTGGTACACTAGTTGCTTTGATTCTACTTGTTTTCAGTGTTTTCAGCTTGCAGGATTCGAAATTTGACAAAACCCAACGGACTAACCTGCTAACTTGCTGACTGATCTGATATACGCAGTGCGTCGATCGACACACCACTGTGTCGATCGTTACAACACGAAAATCGCCCAGCAACGGTCGATGCACTATGTGCAACGGTCGATGCAGGTGCGACAGGTAAAATCCGACAGAACTTAAACGTCCATTAAACATAACTTTTATTTTTCTTTCTTTTACTGATCCTCGCTTGACACTACTGGGGACAGTGTGTCTTAAGTGTGGGGGAGGTGCTACTGACATCTATCTTTCTGTTTTCTTAGAGTCAGTATGTTTTTCAAATTTTGTTTTATCGAGTCAAAATAGTTTAAGTAGGAAACAATGATTTTTTGAGAAGTTTTATAGCACTTGCAGGAACTTAAGTAACCATTGGGACTAGTTTGCAGATGATCTCTGACTATTAGAAAACTCAGACACGGATCAGCCTACTGAGAACACCCACATCGCTTTAGGTATCAAAGGATCCTTTTACTGACTTCAAAATTAATACTGACTTTAATTTCTCACCTAAGGGCTTGGTATACCTTGAGTCGGACTCCCTTGTTGGTTCTGACACAGCCTGTTAACCTGTCCTATTTGGTTCCTTTCTCCCCTTCCATAAAGTAAAAAAAAAGAGAAAAGAGTAATAAACTGAGGATGAGTTAGTAACTCTGAAGTGGTCACGGGAGTGGTAGCTACCACTATTACCTCCTGTGCGCTCCATGGAATGTGTCCAAAGTACACCTCAAAACGGGAAGAACACTGATAAAAAAAATAAAATGATACCCAGTGGGGAAAAATCAGTTGTAAAGGAAGGGAAAAGAGAAGAAAGGGACTAAAAAAAGACAGTATGGTGGTCTAGAGCTGGCAAGGTAAGAATCCATGTGCCCTTAGATCGATACTCCTTGGGTGAGACCGCACTTAAATACTTGCAGAAGTCAGTAGGGATAATTTGAATGCGTGAATGTGATTGTGGCGTTTACTTGGGACAGTTGCTAAGTGTGGGGGAAGTATATGTTGGTCTTGATGTCTGCAGGTGAAATCTTTCATGTGGATTACTAAGGGGAATCTGAGTGCTATTGCTTCAACGATGAAAAGAGTTTCTGAAGAGTTTTCAAACCTGTTCACCATTCTAGTTCTTTGTTTTGCTTGAGGACAAGCAAAGGCTAAGTGTGGGGGAGTTGATTTATCATGGTTTTTACCGGTTTTATGCCATGATATAATTGTGTTTTAGTGTCCTTTTGTGTCTTTTTAGAGTCTTTTACAGGTTTTATTAGGAATACGCACGTTTGGAGCTAATGTGGCGATTATGGAGCTATTTGGAGCATTTTGGAGATTTAGTCCGAGAAGATGAACTCACTGTCCAGTTTTGACACCATGCATCGATCGACACACATGTGCATCGGTCGATGCACGACGCGAATGGGCCAGAATCTCGGCGGTTAAAGAAGTTATCAAATATTGCAAAAGAGCCCAGAAAGTTCCAGAGATTACACAGAAGCCACAGACGTGATTAGCTATATATATATTAGGATTAAGACATTGTTTTAGACACACAAGTCATAATTTAGAGCAGAGAGTTTTTAGAGCTTATTGGGGCTGATCTGATCCTGTACTTCACCTTATTTTGGAGAAGATTTCGAACCCCTTTATTTATTTAATCTCTTTTATGATTTCTATTAATTCATTGATTATGTCTTCATATTCTATGTCTGAGTAGATTCATAATTAGGTTTAGGGTTTCTCATTAAGGATTTCATGACTTGCTAGATTTAATTAATTCAGTTAAGGATTCATAACTTATCTGTTCTTTGATCTAAACTATGTTTAATGCTAGTTCTAACTTGATCACTTAGAATCTAGATCCTAGGTTGCTAAATACGACACGAAAGTGTGGTTTAGAATCTGAACTGTTTTGGTTGAGCAATTAAACTTCTCGCAAAGGAATTTGGTTTAGTTTAATTGTGAACATATCGAACTTGGAATTAAAGCTGGTTTAATCTGTTAGTAATTGCAAAGGAATTTGGATTGCTGCACTTAGACTTAGAGAATTCTCGCAACGACAGTTGGTTAATTCTATAACCGTGTTTTGAGTTCTAGAACTGTGCTTAATTAGATCCTTACTGAATGATTTGTCTGCTTGTCTGATTTCTTGAGAACACCCTAGACTTAGCGCCCTTAATTACCTGCTTTCACAACCAATCTGCTATCTGATTTACTTTATTGTTTGCTATTTAGTTTACTACAATTTGCTTTCTTCTTAGTATTAATCTCTTTCGTTCTAAATCTATTGAATACCGGAGTCCTTGTGGATTCGATAACCCTATATACTACATTGACGATACTGTGCACTTGCAGTAAGTATAGGGAAAACTTAACACCTATCACTTGGCACGACGATGGAAGTGTATATCGACGACATGCTGGTGAAATCCTTGATCGCATCTCAACACGTTGGACATCTAAAGGAATGCTTCAGCATCCTCAACCGATACAGGATGAAGCTGAACCCGACTAAGTGTACTTTTGGCGTTACATCAGGAGAGTTCCTCGGCTACGTCGCACCCGAAGTGGGATATAAGCTAACCCGAAACAGATCTCGGCCATCATCGACTTGCCATCGCCAATGAACACTCGCGAGATACAGTTCTTTACCGGCCGCATAGCCACTCTGAACACATTCATTTCTCGTTCGACGGATAAATGCTTGCCTTTCTATGAACTCCTCTGGGGAAACAAAAGGTTCATATGGGAAGATAAGTGTCAAGAAGCCTTCTTTCGGCTAAACGACTACCTATCGAACCCACCAATGCTCTCCAAACCAGAGAACGGCGAAACACTCTTCTTATACATCGATGTCTCAACCACCGCTGTCAGAGGAGTCTTAGTTTGCGAAGACAGAGGCGAATAGAAGCCGATCTTTTACATCAGTAAAACAATGAACGGCGCCGAAACGAGATACACTACGATAGAAAATCTAGCCCTAACAGTTGTGACCTCGACATGAAAGCTACGCCCTTAATTCCGATCTCACACGATTGCCGTCCTGAGCAGTCAACCCCTCCGGACAATCTTGCTCAGTCCAGGACAGTCAGGTCGCTTGGCAAAGTGGACAGTGGAACTCAGCGAGTACAACATCGATTATCGGAACATAACAACCGCGAAATCTCAGGTAATAGCCGATTTCCTTGATGAACTACCACCAGAATTGGATGTTGATACTCAGGGAGTCGACAAAAATTGGAAATTGTTCATCGACGGCGCGTCATCAAAACGTGAGCGGGAATATGAGTACGCCTCCTATCACCAACCGGTGAAATACTAGAACATTCTTTCCGACTTTGGTTCACAGCGTCCAACAACACGGACGAATATGAGGCCTTGCTCGATAGCCTCAGACTGGCTAAAGAATTCCGAGTACAAAACCTCTTAGTCCACTATGAATCCATGCTCGTCACTTACCAAGTCAATGGAGAATACGAGGCTAAAAACGAACGGAAGGAAGCCTACCTCAAGGCAGCACGAGAGCTTACTAACGCCTTCGAAATTTTTGACATAATTCAGATACCAAGGAGCGAGAACGCCCCGGCGGACGCACTCGCGTCTCTAGCATCAACCTCGAATCCCGAGCTCTGTCGATGTATTATGGTGGAAGTGATTCATGAACCAAGCATCTCGCTACAGGGAAGTGATCATCCAGATCCTTCTGATGACACAGTCCTTGCAATTAGCGAACCAGACGACCAAGTTGACCCAAACGACGGTCAAGTCTAACATGCCGATCTCAACGCATCCTTAACAGATCCCAACATAGACTGACGAGAAGAGATACTGGCGTACCGAGGGAAAACTTCGCGAAGACAAAATACGCCAAGTTCTCAAAGAAATTAATTCGGTAGCCTGTGGAAATCACTGAGGAGTCTGAGCTCTTGCTCTCAAAATCAAGCTAAACGGTCACTACTGGCCGAACATGGTAGCCGATTGCGAGACCTACTCTAGAAAGTGCGAGAAGTGCCAATGCCACACACCGTTCATACATCGGCCGACCGAACTTCTTACAACATCCACCTCGGCATATCCACTCATGAGATGGGCCATGGATATTGTCGGACCATTACCACTATCAAACCAAAGGCGTTTCCTTCTGATCATGATAGATTACTTCACTAAATGTGTTGAGGCCAAAGCTTACGTAGCAATCCATGACATTCAAGTTCAGAACTTTGTCTGGAAATATATCATATGCCGATACGAGCTACCATACGAGATCGTCACCGATAACGGATCACAATTCACATCAAACCTGTTCGAAGGATTTTGCAAAAAGTGGGACATATGACTCAGCAAGTCAAGCACGCGATATCCTCAAGGAAACGGTCAAGCGGAAGCCACCAATAAGACCATCATCGACGGCATCAAGAAACGTCTCGAGAAGAAGAAGGGAGCATGGGCCGATGAATTGGACGGAGTCCTCTGGTCACACAGAAAAACCCCTCGCCGCGCTACAGAAGCCACCCCATTCTCTTTAGCCTTCGGTGTAAAAGAAATGGTCCCGGCAGAAGCTAATATCTACACTATGCGCCGAGCTCTTATGCCTCAACATAACGAAATCGATGAAAAATGTTACTTCATGCCCTAGACACAATCGAGGAAGAGCGAGATCGGGCCTTACTACGCATCCAAAACTACCAACAACTTGCCACTCGGTACTACAATAAGAAGGTAAACTCGGCGCACGATGGGAAAGGCGTTACAAAATCACAAAGGTCGTCAAACCCGGAGTTTACAAGCTCGAATCAATGAAGGGCAAAGCTTTGCCGCGCTCATGGAACTCCTCAAGCCTAAAGGAATACTTCTAGACGGCTACCTTGTCTTGGCATGATATCTCTACGCCAAAAAAAAAAACTTATGCAGCCTTCATCAACACAGTGTATGAACTACGAGTGACTTGATTCTTTTTCGAAAGATACGTAGGCAGCCTTCACTGGAACAGTCACAAACTTAATAAAATTTCATTTTTGACTTGCCGAGTTAAACCTCCTTTTGACTTATGCCGAGTTAATACCTATTTCTAACTTATGCCGAGTTAATATTTTCTTTAACTTATGCCAAGTTAATATTCTCACTTAACTCATGCAGAGTTAAACTCTCTATTTAGCTTATGCCGAGTTAAGCTCTCTATTTAACTTATGCCGATTTAAACTCTCTATTTAACTTATGGAGAGTTAAAAACTCTCTTTAACTTATGCCGAGGTAAAACCTCTACTTAACTTATGCCGAGTTAAATAATCTCTAACTTACGCCGAGTTAAACCTCTTATTCATCCCTGGCTTACCAAATTTCTCCTAAACGCCATGCCGAGTTAAATTACCCTAAAAGCATAAGCCATTAAGCCGAGCTCCTTAATTTGCAAAAGTCGAGCAACACCCTCCTCGACTGTAAGCCGAGCACCCAATAAGACTCTCATTATTAGCATCACGCTTCATGGACAGGAGCATGGTCTTCTTTACACGATGAGATGGATATCACGGTAAGGAAAAGTCGGGATCCGTTTCGTACTAAAAACCAAGCACTTACCCGTATGTTCTCTGCGATGGGCGATAGTAAATAAGCCGAGTACGAAAGCCTTGCACATTCGTCTCGTCCTTAGAACGGTAAAAGCCGAGCACATATAAGCCTCACAGATAGGTCAGGTGGAATGTAAGCCTTGAAATCAGAGCTGTTCATTTCATACGCCGATCTACCTTTTATTCGCTGTTCACCGAGATCCGTGCAAATAGAATAAAGGATAACCCAAAACAGCCCGATTAAATTAACTCGGAAAAATATTTTTCAAGAAAACATTCAAAGAGGAAAAGATAAAATACTTCCGATTAAAATACCTCCTTCAAACAAGGAGAAGCGTTTACATACTTAACAAAAGAACGTCTACAAAAACAGTTAACCAAAATAAACTAAGATCTGTACAGTTTCGATCTCAGCTTCCACCGCTTTCTCACCTTTGCCAAGGACCATCCCAGAGTTTCCATCCTTGGTACCCTCATCTCGTTCTTGAAACTTAAGAGATTCGCCTGACTGATCCTGAGTCGCCAAATTCTCAGCACTCAAAGGCTGAACAAGAGGATCGTCGAGAAGAGCCTGAGGAATCACCCTGCGGTTTGTCCCAAACTCGTCGATGTTTCTTGGGGTAGGAACATGAGAATCTCGGCGGAGAGAACCCAATAAGGGATGCCGAGTTGGAAAAGATCAACCTTCAGTTCCTCCTTCTCCAGGACGTTCATTGCGTCAATCTCAGAACTGACCTTCATTTCGTCCGCGACGAGCTGGTCCAATACCAATTGCGGAATCGGCACTCCTTCTTCGCTCAGCTTGATCAAGCAGTTCTTAATGACACTAATATGGCCCTGCTCGACTCTTCCTGTTCGTCGACAAATCGGCAGAAAAGGTCAAAATAAGACTGGGCCTTCACCCTCATCTCGGCCTCAACACGATTCCTCTCCTTCGAGACCAGGTCTTCGCAAAGTTTCTTGAGACGTTTCCCTTCGGATTGGTATCTGGAGAAGTCAGCCTTTGCCTTTTCCTCGGCTTCACCAATCTTCTCCTCGGCTTCACGGAGTTTATTCTTGAGCTCAAGATTACTAGCCTGCAGCGCATCCTTAGATTCTCTTAACTTCCCAATGTGGACGTCTCTCCTCTTCTCCGCGTCGACCACTTTCTTCACGTCCCATGCACCCTCGAGGGCAACTAGGTTCGATGCCGCGATCATCTGAAAGAAAAGTATCATCAAAAGAACTAACGTAAGGATGCCATAGATGAAGGAGAAATCTTACCGCTGCTTCGGCTTGTTTTAGATCAAGGATCGCTTCAAAATGAGGAAGGTCCTTAATGAAGGAATTTCTAGCAGTTCTAATCAGGATTAGCAACCCTAGGTATAAATTCCAAGCCTAGGATCTAGGGTTCATGTAATTGAATCAAGAGATCTCAGGATTACCTGGTGATTAGCAGCGGAAGGTTTGCAAGTAATCGAGATCTTGAAGCACCTCAAATGATGTGCCTCTACTGGTATCCACACGCACACAAACTGGAACGGACGGGATGCTAGTGCCGTTAGAGATCAGATCTCTCAAGAGGTTTTCTGGTGGCTTGAATTAGGTTAGGTTACTGTCAAATTCGACCATATATCATATATATGTCGACAACCTAATTAACCCGGGATTAAACCGTAGTTAATTAAGTCTTAAACCAAAATCTGTATTTTGGTTCACGACCTGTGTCGATCGATACACTTTCTGTGTCGATCGACACAACCTTAGAAAATCGTTATTGAATGTATATCAAATATACATTCACCAGATCATTACACCAATGATCAACCCCATATGTAACATCCAGTTTGCTTAGGTGTGTGACCCTGTAGGATCATATAATATTAGCAATGAGTTCTAAACTTATAGATCATAAGTGGCTTCTAGCAAAGCATTATGATCACCCAGTATCATATGAATGTTTAATCTCGACAACACAACTATCTCTAGAGTGATTACAAGTGTGATTTCAGGACATTCTCTACAATCTCCCACTTGTACTGGAATCATCTATTCCCACAATCCCTTCGTCTCTATATCTCGATCTGGCATAAGGCAAGATCCGTGTCATCCTTATTAAGCCAAAATCATGTTCATCGAACTCCGATTTATACTGACAAGACAAACGACTGACAATCACCTCGTTTGAGTGTGGCCACACATTTCTCAGTATCAAATCTTCGATGGGCCCTGAGATATTTATCTCCTGTTATATAGGAAGGACAAATCCCATCTTGTTCCATCCCTGTTTCTTCACACACTTCATGATACGCCCAATCAATGCCTTTATAATCACCAGTTACGGCTGACGTTTGACAAGGTTAAAGCGGACCAATTCACATGTAAGAAAACATGATGAACTCAGGTCTAAGGACTATACTCTATAGTCGTAATGAAAACTCTATGACACTTATATAACTATCTCATAGAGTTCTCATTAGTGGGTCATGTCCGATCATGTGTTCTCTAACACATATCTATGTGATTGACTTTAATACTCTTATTAATGACTCCATGAAACTTAGTCATCAGTCACCTCACATACTAGTCTCACACGGTTGTTAGTGTCCCACTTTAACAACCTTGACCAGGGACCAACTTAATTTATGTCATTTATCACTTATAGGGTTTCATGATCAAGTCACATACTTGATGACCTATAAAATGTCATAAATTACTTTGGGACTATTATTTAATAACATAATTAAATAATACTGATGTCAGAATTCATTAACATAATCAAATTATATTTACACGAACATCATATCATAACTAAAATTAACAACAACAACTCCCACTAAAATTAAGATCACATCTTAATACATCTAATGCCTGTAGCAGTTGTCTGAACCTCATTCGCTCTTGCTCAGCATGTGTCGAAGGACACTGCGTCTTGCTAAGAGTAATGCCAAGTGTCATTGACATGAAGCCCTTCTTGGAATCATGCATATTGGACATGTGCAAGACCTCATCAATATAAGCATCTCGACATAATCCAATTAGCTTGTCCAGTCTATCTCTATAGATTCTTATTCCAAGAATGTTTACGGTTTCTCCCATATTTTCATCGAAAAACAACTTTCGAGTCAAGTCTTAACAGACTGAACAATGTAACTTCATTTCCAAGAAGTAGTATGTTATCAACATACAATACTATAAATGCAACTGCGCTCCCACTAGTCCTCTTGTAAACACACGGTTCCTATTTGTTCCTGACGAAGTCAAACCTTTTGACTGCTTCATCAAAACGAAGATTCCAACTCCGAGATGCTTGCTTCAATCCATAAATGGATCGATGAAGCTTGCATATCTTCCTAGTAGTATCAGGATCAATGAAACTTTCAGGTTATGTCATGTACACATCCTTTTCCAGAATTCCATCTAAGAAAACTGTTTTCACATCCATCTGCCAGATCTCATAACCATTATGAGCGGCGGTTGCTAGGAGAATCCGAGTAGACTTAAGCATGGCAACTGGGGAATAGGTTTCTTCATGGTCAATACCATGAATTTTCTTGAAACCTTTTGCCACCAACCTAGCTTTGTATATCAGAATATTACCATTTTCGGATTCAGGGCTCATCATTGCTTCTTCAAAATTCGCAGGCCCGTCACTTTGAATGATCAACAGATCATGGCATTTGGTCACGAGAAATCCACATTTCTCGGGTTCGTGACGGATCCTTTCGGATCTTCGAGCTTCAGTTTTGTGTAAAAGTCGCGCACATATCTCATATGTAGACTTTTACCATGATCTAATTAACCAAGATTTAAACCGTAGTTAATTAAGTGATAAACCAAAATCAATATTTTGGTTCGCGATCTGTGTAGATCGATACACCTTTGTGTCGATCGACACTTCTTCAAAAACTCGCTATTTGAATGTATATCGAATATACATTCACCAGATCCTTGCAAACCTCAGGCACCACAGTTGAAGGTTCTACAACTCTTTGTAGATCCAACTGCTGCTCTTCCTCATCAGGTTGAGCAGTCTCCTGTGTTTCTCGAATATCTTCGAGTTGTACTTTTACTCCCACTGTTCTTCCTGGAAAGAAAGTCTTTCTCAAGAAAACATAGTTCCGAGCAACAAACAATTTGTTCTCGGACCGGTTGTAAAAGTAACATGCCTTGGTTTCGTTAGGATAACCAATGAAGTAGTACTTATCGGATTTGAGTGTGAGCTTATCAGAGATTAAACGTTTTATATAAGCCTCACAATCCCAAATCTTTATGAAAGACAAATCAGGAATATTAACAGTCCACATCTCATGTGGTGTCTCTGTAACTAATTTTGATGGAACCCTATTTAGTGTAAACGCAGACTTTTCTAGAGCGTATTCCTAGAAGGATAATGGAAGATCTAAGTGACTCATCATTGATCGAACCATATCTAATAGAGTCCGATTCAGGAGGAGTGAATTGTGAAAAAATTTCACAATCTCTCAGATGATCACTAAATTCTTGACTTAAGTATTCACCTCCATGATCTCATCGTAGAGCTTTAATACTTTTGCCAAATTGATTATGTACTTCATTTTGAAACTCTTTGAACTTTTCAAAAGATTATGACTTATGTCTCATTAATAAGACGTAACTGTACCTATTGAAATCATCAGTAAAGGTAATGAAGTACTGAAAGTTTCCTCTAGCATTAGCGCTCATCGGTCCATACACATCCGTATGTGTAAAGCCCAATAAGCCTCTGGCCCTTTCATTTTGTTCGTTCACAACCTGTGTCGACCGACGCACCGTTTGTGTCGATCGACACTACCTTTTGTGGAAAGGGCCTTTGTCATTTTACCCAATAAACAAGATTCACTTTACTCATTATGATTCATAATCAAGAGCCCAAAAGCCCATCACTATGGAGCTTCTGAATCTGTTTCTCATTTATGTGGCCCAAAACGACAATGCCAAAGAAAAGTTTGATTCGTATCATTTGACTTGAATCTCTTGGTTCTAATGTTATATTTAGGCACGTTTTGGTTTAAAACATAAAGGCCATTCTCTAATGGATTGCTACTATAAAATATATCATTGTAATCAAATGAATAACATTTATTCTTAATTTGAAAACTGATATCCTTCAATATCCAAACAAGGAATAGAAATAATATTTCTGCTCATAGCAGGTACATAGTAGCAGTTCTTAAGTTCTAAAACATGCAATGAAGCAAACTCTTGGCTAATAGGACAATCCAGTTTCCCCAGGTTATCAATATAACCCATCATCTTAATGACATGAGGACTAACTGGTTCGTCCATTGGTAGCTTGCACTCAATCAAAGACTTAACCGTCTGGTATCTCTGAGTTCGTGCCTGCTCCTGAAACATACTTTTCAGGCCATTGATCATCTCTATTGGCGACTCCACGTACTCATATTGCTTCTGCAAGTCCGAGTTCATGGTAGCCAACATGAGACAACACACATCGACCACATCATTAGAATGCTTATCCCAAGCATCCTTTTCTGACTGCCAGGCATTGGCTCGGTACTTATTAGGGAGAACTTTTTCAAGGACATAGTCCTTTTTCTCCTGTTTGATAACAATTCTCAAGTTCCGATACCATTCAAGAAAGTTGGATCCATTTAACTTGTCCTTCTCAAGAACGGATCGCAGGGAGAAATTGTTATGATGGTTTGCGCTAGACATAGCTGAAAAACAAGGGAGGTTTAGTTATGATGTTCAAGAAATGATAAATCTTAACTATTAAGAAAACTCGCATTATATTCAAACAATGTTTCCTCAAATGAATATAATGATCCAAGACCCATACTTCACTAAACTTGAGTGAGCTACTGGCTATCACTCAAATTTTAGCTATC
The DNA here is from genome assembly GCA_030180135.1 of Orychophragmus violaceus. Lineage (NCBI taxonomy): Eukaryota > Viridiplantae > Streptophyta > Magnoliopsida > Brassicales > Brassicaceae > Orychophragmus > Orychophragmus violaceus. The sequence continues at coordinate 84,953,339 of CM058229.1, read as the reverse complement.
TAGGTAAGCAACACCTTTGCTAGTTATATCCAATATAACTCTTGGTTGTGGATTAACATCTCATGTCCAATCCACCTGATGTCTCTGAGCCCAAAACGATTTTGATGGCCCAGTCAAGTAAACCAATCTCTTAAGTCATGTAATTGTTGATACCTTGCACTGCAAGCTTATCAACACGATTACCTCCTGTCTTACTCATGTAATTGTGGACACCTTGCACTGCAAATCTATCGCACAATGAAACGAGTCTTGACAGTTGACAAGATCAGGAAGACATCAAGGATTACTTGATATTTAGTTGAGGAACGAAACTGTTTAAACTAATATACACATCATATATGTATCTTAGAAGGATTATAATTTATTAAAACAACTAATTTTCTTATGTTTTAATTGTTCTAAGAATTTGGGTTAAGTTTGGTTCGGTTCTGTAATGTCAGGTTCAATAACCGAAATCACCAGAGACTGTGTCGACCGATGCTACTTTAGTGTCGATCGACACACTTCTACCGAAACCAATTTGCGATAACCGATCAATCCAATTGATCCGTTTTTGACTACCGGTCAGTGTCGATCGACGCTACATTAGCGTCGGTCGATACCAACCAAATCAAACCAGTCGTAGTAAACCGTTCTTAGCGTTTAACCATTATCAACCAAGCTCTATAACCGGTCCAATCCAATTGAACCGATTTATCAATTTCGCAAGGTTTGTGTCGACCGACACAACTCTTGTGTCGATCGTCACTAGGCGAAACCTAAGTTTTATTCGGGTTTTCGCCCTGTGTCGATCGACGCTGGATTGGCATCGATCGACACCATGCGAAAAATCCTAAAACATTTTCGAACAAAAACCCTAGCCGAGATTATTTGATCAAAATGAGTTTTAGCATGCTTGTATCAACTATACAGAGATTCAGATTCAACTAATCTAATCAACATGCTACAAATTCAATAGAACCCTAAGGCTCTGATACCACTGAAGGAATTTCTAGCAGTTCTAATCAGGATTAGCAACCCTAGGTATAAATTCCAAGCCTAGGATCTAAGGTTCATGTAATTGAATCAAGAGATCTTAGGATTACCTGGTGATTAGCAGCGGAAGGTTTGTAAGTAATCGAGATCTTGAAGCACCTCAAATGATGTGCCTCTACTGGTATCCACACGCACACAAACTGGAACGGACGGGATGCTAGTGCCGTTAGAGATCAGATCTTTCAAGAGGTTTTCTGGTGGCTGTGAATTAGGTTAGGTTACTGTCAAATTCGACCATATATCATATATATGTCGACAACCTAATTAACCCGGGATTAAACCATAGTTAATTAAGTCTTAAACCAAAATCTGTATTTTGGTTCGTGACCTGTGTCGATCGATACACTTTATGTGTCGATCGACACAACCTTAGAAAATCGTTATTGAATGTATATCAAATATACATTCACCAGATCATTACACCAATGATCAACCCCATATGTAACATCCAGTTTGCTTAGGTGTGTGACCCTGTAGGATCATATAATACTAGCAATGAGTTCTAAACTCATAGATCATAAGTGGCTTCTAGCAAAGCATTATGATCACCCAATATCATATGAATGTCTAATCTCGACAACACAACTATCTCTAGAGTGATTACAAGTGTGATTTCAGGACATTCCCAACACTTCAAAGCTGGCCAGTCCGCCTCGTTCCCCCTCAGCCAAGTGAGCAAGTCGAAATAAGCCTGCACGTTCTGAACAAAAGGAACCTCGCTACCATACTTATAAGCGAATTTATGAATTGAGGGCCGGCTTCCACCATCTTTCTTCGAAGCACGAGGAAACACCGTGACGATCTCCTTGAGAGAGACAAAAGGCTTCTTCTCGCCAGAATCGGAAACAGATACTTCGCCACACTCTACAGTTAGCCGTTTCCATGGATCCCCGAGCTTGGCTCTGGAAGGATTCTCCACAATCATCTTTTTGGCAGAGCCCTCTCTATCCGGCTTGTTCACGGCTGCCCTCTTCTTTGGCAAAGTCTTCTCCGGAGGGATCGTCACGTTGGATTCAACCACCGTCTTCTCTTTAGTCTAAGAAGGATTGGTAGCCCTTTTGCTCAACAAAGCTAACGGTTCACCGCCGAAATTAAATAAAGGCAGTGTCGCCTCAGGGTCTTTAGGCGGATCAGTCGAAGTGGAAGGATTCGAGGTAAGCCTCTGTGAGTAGTCAACCGCTATCTTCTTCAACTTTCCCATCTTCGTCTTTTTCAAGTCGGCTTGGGAGCTACAAACAAAAAAATAAGGTTGAACCCGGATCACTTGATCAAGAGAAAGCAAGGCATACCATTGGGCTAGGTCAGAACTCGACAAAAGAACCGAGCAACTTAAAGGAACACTACCTTGGGCAATTTTTGGATGAGACCAGTTGATGCGCGTTCGAGTGATGTGCTTCCACTTGTGGCGGCTAAGGCTTCGAATGAAGTCAACAATAGAGAAGAAATTATCCGGGTAGAGCTTGAAGAAAAGATGACGCACTGCAAAGAAGGAGAATAAATGACTAAATTATCTGAACAACAAGTCGACAAATTCGGAACAATATCTACCAAAATTTGTGTTCCATGACAATCTAAGTTCCCTATGCGTTTCAGGGACGACCAAAGGCGTTATCTCGGCATAAAAATAGTATTTATGCCAGACACGAACTTTGCTCGGCGCCCCCAAGATAACTCCTTGATCCGCCCTCATCCTAACGGCATAACACCCTGGACTGGTCCTCGTCATGTGATTGATGGAAGTCATCTCCTCAAATATCCTAACGCTAATCGTAATATCACACTCGGCGCCCAAAACGAGGAGTCCCACCATGTGACGAACCGCGGCTGCTGAAAGCTGTGAAACTGTGATCTCTCGCCGAGCGCAGTAAGAAACAAGCAAGTTGGGAAGAGGAAGCCAAAGTCGGCAGCCTGATGAGTCCGCGTTGAGAAAGTAAGACTCATACAAGCAAACATAACCGGGAGGCGGAGTCCAAGGACGGTCCTTCGGGCCGGGAATGATGAATTGAATTTTCGGATCGGCCCCACAGCCGCCAACGTAGAGATAACCGAAGCCTCAGTGGACCGAGTTGGGAAGACATTAGCAAACATTTCCGTCGGAGCAGTCATCAATCCGCCTTCATTTCCCTCAGGAGCAGTTTCACAATCACCTCTCTCGGTTTCACCTTCCTCGGCTTCAATCTCGCCCTCTTCCGGCTCGTCAGAGTTAGAATCCCTAAGTTGAGGATTCACAAATTCATTTTGGCCCGAACTTTCTGTAGCATCGGTCAGCCGAGATAACTCGTGAAGACGCTCGAGCTCTTTAAACACATGATTGCCGGGATGATCCCTCAAATCCGAGGAAGTGCTGCAAGAGGCGGAGTTTTAATCGGAAAATAAAACCGGTGATAGCAAAAGAAGAATACCTTTTTCTCTTCACTGAAGCAGAAATGAAGAATTGAGTGTGAAATTGGGACATTTATAGAGGAAATGGGTGTCGTGTTCGAGAAGCCATCATTATCTAGGCGACGCTTCGTTTCTCACACCTACGAACTGGTTCAACCGGAATTTGATTCGACCAAACCAGCATCATAATGATAGAACCGACCAAAATCACTTCCTAAACCGACTGGCTTTCTCCTTGTACCGCCGATCTAATTGAATTTGAATCGCCGCGCTGGGGGGGGCTTATTGTTGGAGTCAAGATTAGCACATTTCCCAAAAATGCCTATTCAGGAATTTAGGTCGGCCCAATAAGGAAAGATAGGTAGATTTTGGCCTGGGATCAGAGTATTCCCTCAACTCGGCCCAACGGTCTAATTAATTAGGTTAAACACAGGTCAAGGCGGCGAAAGGAAAGTGGCGCGCTTGGGAATCAAGCTGAACAAGAAGATACGTTTGGAGGATATCCACGCCGAAATGTAAGGAAAAATTCTGTAATTATTCTAGGGTTTTTCGGTATTCGCCGACTTCTGTAAGCCTATTTAAAAGCACCGAATTAATCTTAATAAACACATCCAATTTTCAATACAAGTTTTAAGAGAGTTCCTAGCAAAAACCGATCTAAGCAAAGTGCTCTTCGACGAATTAAACACCTCTCCTCAGCCACTTTGTTTCTTCCCAGAAACCTAGCAAAGCCCTAATTCCATTTTTTCTCAAACCGAGTTCAAAATCTTTCTTTAGAATCCCTCAAAAAATCCTAAAACTCTTTCTATCTTCGGATAGACCGAGTTGAGAATCAACACTCATGACACTAAAGATTTGATTATGAGAGGACTTCATACCTTATATAATGAAAAGTAAAACTTTCTGCAAATCATTATCTTAAATATGTGACTTGGACAAACCACATGCATTGTTTGTTTGTTCATTCCTTCAGGTTTTGTTTGGTGTGAACCATCGAATTGGCCATTTTTATCAACAATATCTGATTCTATGAATCTAAATACTATAAATTAAAAATATATTTTAAAGAAAAGTAATTATGTTATATCTCTAATTGGTGACCAATAAAATGAATTAAAGGAACGTAAAAAAAATAGACAAAATGTCATTTGAGGAATTGAATTAACAAAAAAATAGGAATGTAGAGGAATTATCAAGGAATTTTTGTTCCTCATCAAATTAGTAGGTGAAATTTTTTGTTCATTCATTCCTTAAACATGAGGAAAAATAAAAAATATTGTGGAACCCATATGTCTGAATTTTGACAAAAAATTCCTTTTAATTGGTAAAAATTTTGAGGAATTAAAAATTCATCATAATTCTTTTCCTAAACTATGGTCACCAATTGGAACCGCAATGTTACTGAAATTTGTAACCAATTATTAAGATCATTATAACTAGTTTTGTATTAAAAAAACTTAATATCATATCCGAGAATCTTCATCAAACGATTTGATATTATTATTTTCATTTTTTAACTTTTAAATTTTAATATTTCCCCCCCAAGATTTTAGGGTTAATATTTCCATAATTTATGCATTAATAAAAGTTATGGAATTGATTATAATAAATTTAAATATAATATATTTCAGAATTAAGAATATTTCATATTAAAAAAATTCAACAAAGCTATAATACATGGCTGCAAAAGATCAACAAATATTATTTCAAACAAAATAATTTATTGGTTAATTATTTGTTGTCTATATAATTATATATTATACACACTAAATATATATAATACATTACTTTCACTTTATAAAAACAAACAAAAAATAGAAATAAGAAAATATAAATTCAACATATAATTAAAATTATATAATAACTTTTTTGGAAAAAATTAATGAAAACAAAAACAAAAATTTATGCCCACTCTGGATCACAATCTAGTTGAATATAGAATTTTGGAACCTTCTAGTTAAATAGGTTTAGGCTAAAGAGACAGAAATAGTGAGAAACATTCGCCTATCTTTTCTTTTGAATCTTTTGTAACAAACAATTTCATATTTGTTTAAACTAAACAGATATGATAAAAGGATAATTTACTCTTTGCCCAACCTTTAAAATCGCTAACATCATATGGAAAAAGACATCACACACAATCGTGAATTGTAGTATCTTACCGTATCCAACTAAGCATGCGTCTCGATTCTTGCCATTTGCTTGACTCCTATTTGTCCATTTTAAAAATACAAAACAATTTTTTTACATGTATAGTAGTTTTTTTTTAATTAATTTGAAGACATTCCAAATTTTTGGATGAATCAGACTAATCCCTAAAGAAAAATATAGTCCATGAATAAATCTCTTTCGGGTATTTAAATGAGTTCAAAATAAAGATTATTATCCGTGTGGATGTCCAAAAAAATATATTTCAATTTTACATATCATATGACTCGAACTTAACACGTGTTGACATCAGAAATCCATTTCTTTAACACTAACCACAAGACCTTAGACACTTTGTAAATTCTTACTACATTTGGGTTCTTTTTCTCTGTAGTAATTTGATTTCATGGTACCCAATAACGTTTTATCCTTGGATCACTTAAGTATACTTTTAATGTTTATTTGATGTATGTGTGGGTTCTACACTAAATAAATAATTAATTTCCGAATGTTGGCAAAAACAATAATGGTCTGAATGGTAACCACAAATTTTCGGAATAGTTTTAGAGTGTGGTGTGATTCAAGTGCAGTTTTTAATTTTCTCTGGAAAATGTAAAGAACTTTTTTTCAAAAAAAAAATCTGCGGATTGTAAAAATTATGTAATTGATAACTTAAAAGCGGTTTTCAAATAACGCATTTGAAAAATGCCTTTTCCAAGTCACCATTCACAGCCTATACAATAAGTGATTTTGAAGCCAAAGCTGATGTGTCATCACGAGAGTAAATTTAAGGAGAGAAAAATGTGACGTGGAATGATGACATAGAACACATAAAAATATATAAATGTGTTTAAATCTGGAGTTAATTACGGTGAATGTATTATCATTTAAAATAAATAAATAAATCTATAACTTCCAAATCTAATGATATATTTTAAATTGAGTTGATATTTTAATCTAAGCCGTTTATTTTCAATACTTATTTTGCCAATATATCAATTGATATTATCTTTCTAATAACCACTTAATGGAATATCTTATTTACTCTCACGAAATCATCATTTTACTAAAATTTCAATATTATTTTGCTCAACATATCTCTTATAATAAAAGCATAAAAGCTAATTTTTCAAACATAATTTACACATTAATATATGCTCACCTCTGAGATTAACCGAGAGTGAGAATTATAATATTTAGTTAATAACTATTAACTAACATTATCCGGAAATGTTTTAGAAAATAAACATGTAAATTATATTTTATTTACACGTTTTATTTTTTAATTTAGTTTTGAAAAAGAGATGAAATGATACTTGATTTAAATTATATTTGATACACATGTTATTTTATTATCATCATCAATAAAATAACATTAACTCGTTTTTCAGATTCATTAGGATTTGTTTTTTAAATGGTAATATATTTAAGGAAGATTATACTAATATTTGTTAGTTTTTATTAGAAGATATTCAATATTTATTTTAAAATGCCAGTAGATTGGGAAGCATATAATTTTTTAAGCTTACTCGCTACACCAACCTACCCTATATAAACCAATGGCCAGTGGTCATATCTTCTCATTCACAAAATTTCAATCGTCCATCATTTCTACTCCGAACAAATTGACGACACATTGTGTTCTTTTTATAACTGTTTCTCTGTTTTTTTCTGAAATAGTTTGGATTAGATCGTAGTTAGTGTTATTTGTTTTTTGTTCGTTTTGTTTTTTGTGTGGTTTTCGTCAATTACTTGTCCCAAATTTGTGGTTTTCTATTGGCACAAAGAACAAATTTATGCTGGTTCTTAATTTCTGTTATGTTTTATGTTTGTTTTTGAATTTGGGCTACTTGATCGACAGAAATATTTATGTGGGTTGTCATCATTAAATGGGAAGTGATTTGTTTGAGAAAAAAAATGAGCCAAAAATGAGAATTTAATGAAAGATGTGTTTGAAAATATGAATTGGGTAAGATATCTATGGAGAATCGATTGAAAATATGAAGTAATATGAGATCGATGGTTTTTTTTTTTCCTTTTTTGCATTTTTTCTTCTTCTTTTGTTATGAATAATTTCTTTTCTCTTATTTATTTATATTATAAAGCATCTTACCTCGGTTTAGGGGTGGAATTATTATCCGGGATCCGAGATCCGATCCGAGATCCGCTCCGATCCGATCCAAAAATTCGATATCCAGGGAGCCCGGATCCGGATCCGGATAGTAAAATCTAGGATCCGTCCAAGCCGGATCCGGATCCGGATATCTTAATTTTTAGGTCCGGATATCCGGATCCAGATCCGGGCCACTAAATATATTAAAAAATATTTTAAATATTTTTTATATATAATATATTATTTATTATATAAAAATGTATAAAAATACTTTTAGTTATGTTTTATATTATATTAGATTTTCTTTTCAAAGATTTATATAAAATACTAATTTTATATTTAAATTTAGATTTTTAACATTTTTATTTTATTTTTATTTTATTTTTTAAATTATTTTTTCGGATCCGGATCCGGATCCGGATTTCCGCGGATATTTTGATTTTTTACGGATATCCGAAGTCCGGATATCCGGAAGCTACAGATCCGGATCCGGATAATGTTTTCACGGATCCCACGGATCCGGATATCCCAAAATTCCCAGATATCCGGATCCGTCCCACCCCTACCTCGGTTACAATTGATAATATATACAATAAAAAATTAGTCCAATATAAGAAATCGATGAGATATGCAAAGTTGTTTCAACATGAATTTCTTTAGTTTTAAGATTTTACTAGATTTTGACCCGCACTTCTAAGTGCGGGTATAATTTTCTTTACAAATTTTACTTTTTATTCATTTTGTTAATAGTAGTTTAGATTTTTAATTACGTAATCTAATTTTGATTATAATTGTTTAACCAACATTATAAACAGTGAGTTATCAATTTAGTTTTTTTAAATGAATTAAGTGTTATTTGGAGGAGATATATCGTAAGGATTAAAAGATTAAAATAACGATTTCGCATTATATATTTTAATCTGTGTTGTATCGTAAGATCATAGTTTGGAAAAATATATATATATGAAAACAACTATTGTAAAAGTTATGTGGTATATGTTTAATTGTTATTTTATTTATCTAAAATATTATTTTATAAAATACATGTTGTAGTCGTATATTTTTTTTTTTGGTCGAACTTTGTAGTCGTATATATAATTTGCAAATTTGATGGAACTATCCGTTAAAAACTTCATTCAAACATAAAGCATAATTTGACGCTTCAAATATTTGAATAATATAAGTATGAAATCATTTTAATATTTTATTAATTTTAAAATATATCAACTGAAATTATTTACTATATGCGAATTTTTTTATAGAAAATTTATAATCGAGATTGGCTAATTAATTTTTCAACCCGTTTAATTAATTAAATATTTTTCAGTTTGATGGAAAAACCTACTAAAAAGTACGATCGTAAAAACATCAATCGTAATATGTATATATATATATATATATATATATATATATATATATATATATATATATATATATATATATATATATATTTGAAACAAAATAAAGAGGTATTAAAATATATTATAAATATATTTTGAATTAAATTATAAATTAGAGAATCTTAATTTATATATAATAGTTGATGTATAAATTATTAATTATATTTATCAATTAATTTGTTTTGATTTTAATTAATTAGGAAAGTGGGATCCATTAGATTTTGGTTGTTTGGCTACATGTTTAATAATTGTCTTGTTTGGAAACATGGATTGTAGAGATAATAAATCAAATATAAATTATTTTACAGTTTTACCCTTAATGAAGGTTACAAATCCTAATAATATCAAGGGCAAATTTTGGGAACAACATTTATGTACCATGGCAAACCTTCCTGTTTTAATAGATTAGATAAGTATGATCAAAATATTTCTTAATTTGATTCGTTTGTACGTTTGAATTTAATTATGGAAATATTCATTTGATATATTTATTAGTAAATATAATATTTTTAATACAAATCATGCTTACAATATTATTATTTATTTTCCTTATAGTCCAATCTTATTTTAGTTTGATTATTCTTCTGTATAAACATTAAATGTATCTTGTAAAATATTATGAAATTTCCTACCAAAATGTCATTGTGGTCAAGTAATATGCGAATTATGCTTTTTATACTGAAATTTCATTTTGATATCTCAAAGAAAATTTTTACCTCTCAATTTTAAGAAAGTAAAATAAAATAAAAGGTATTATTTTATGCGGAAAGAATAAAAATTTTGGTTACTATGATGTTGTTTGTTAATAAAACAATATTGGGTAATTTAAGAAGATCTTCAAAAAATCTTCTACTAATAAATATTTTATTTACATAGTATTTGAAAATAAGTAAATTTCCAATTTTTCATATGTGATTTAATGGAATTAGGAAATTACTAAATCGTAGGCCTATTCGGTGATGTTAGTGGACAAATGTTTGGAGATTTTGTAGGATTTTTGTTAATTATCCGTTCTCAACTAAATTGTTTGCGTAATATTGATCTAGGGTGAATTGCATTCCTTATATCTTTTTTATTTTTTTATTGCAATTTAGTATCTTTCCAAAAGACTTTGTCATTTTGTATCTTTCACAGATTTCAAGATGTCAAAAAGACAATTTTATCCTCACAATTTTTTTCCCTATCTTTTTCTTTTTCTCTTCCACCGAAAATCAACCTATTTCTTTTTATTTATTTTTTTCTTTTTCTTTTCTTTTCCTTTCCCTTCTCTTTCTTACTTTTGCATTTATTTTCACTCAATTTGTTTTGAACGGTGGATATCATACAATGGACGCGGTTTCCGGTCATATAGACCGCCGGAATGGAGTTAGAACCGGTCGATCTACCGGAATTCAAAAAAAAAACGGACTTAATATGGAGATTGCGAATGGATAGTTGAGTCTCCATCCATGTGGATACTACGAAAATTGCGAATGAATATCTATCCATGTGGATACTACAATGAGCATATACATGCAAGGTGCTTACTATGGATAGGAAGTAGCCAATGAAAATGTTGTTTTTGAATGGATAGTGGTCTACACCTACTCAATGTCCACATATTCACATTCATGTGGACTCTTAACCAACTTTTATCCATTAGACCCGTATTTTGTGTCCACGGATCGCAATAATGATAACTTTTGACCACCGATTGTGATCGTCCAACATGCTTTTGTGTCCATGTATAGTCATATGTCAAACCATCTTGTTAAGCATCTTGTTCATCATCATTCATGTTAACCCATCTTGTTAAGAAACATATTATTATCATTAATGTTAAACCATCATGTATATGATCATTGTAGTATCCACATGGATAGATATTCATTCGCAATTTTCGTAGTATCCACATGAATGGAGACTCAACTATCCATTCGCAATCTCCGTATTAAGTCCATTTTTTTTTGAATTCCGGTAGATCGACCGGTTCTAACTCCATTCCGGTGGTCTATATGACCGGAAACCGCATCCATTGCATGATATCCACCGTTCAAAACAAATGGGGTGAAAATAAATACAAAAGTAAGAAAGAGAAGGGAAAGGAAAAGAAAAGAAAAAAGAAAAAAAAATAAAAAGAAATAGGTTGATTTTCGGTGGAAGAGAAAAAAAAAAGCGTGAGGATAAAATGGTCATTAGCCAGCACAAAAAGACAAAAAAATACACAATTGAAATTGGATTTTGAAAGATACAAGTCTGCTATTACTTTGTAAATAAGATATACTCATTGCAATTAATCCTATTGATCTAGCCATTTTTACTTTGAAATTTTTGTACCTATCAACTAATAAAAAATGGTACTAAATTACTTGCTTGTCATCTCCATACAAAAAAATCAAGGAGTTCTAATGCTACTCATCTCCAACTTAGATTAAAACAATTTGAACTTTTTACAAGTAAAAAAAATCAACTTCGAATCAGCTAAAATTAAACTAATCATCACATTTCTGTTTAACTGTTATTGAATCAATGCATATTACAAATATAAGATTTTTTAAAGATTGGCATGGAAAACAATGTAGTATTAATGTTTAAATGTGATAAAATTGAATTAAAAGTTTATTTAGATAAAGAAATTAATAAAAATAATTTAAAACATGATTATATTGGAAATATTTTATTTGATTCTATTTTACTAATCAATATATCCGATGAAATACAAGAACCGTGATTAAAAGAAAATAAATTTAAATAAATTAAAATAATTTATTCATTAATGTATTGATATGAAAGTTTCATAAATAAGAGAATTTTTATTTTACATAATTCTGATATGATTAAGATTTAAAAAGATTGAGAAAATATTAAAGAAATGCGATTTATTAAAATTAATTATAATTCAAAATTACATTTTTAGCTTAAAATTAGGAAATAAGAGATTAAGAGGAGGTTTATATTAATATATATCATTTTCATAAATGAAAGAATTTTATTTTACACAATTTTGATATGTTAAGATTTAAAAAGATGGAGAATATTAAAGAAATTTGATTTACTAAAATTAAATATAATTCAAAATTGCCTTTTTGTTGAATTTAAAATTAGGAAATGAGATATTTAGAGGATTCTAAAATCAAGATATATCATTTGCATAAAATAAAAAGGTGAATTAAATATATTAAAACCCTCAAAATATATATCATTTTTAATATTGGAATGTTGACAAAAAATAATAATTGAATTTAATTTTAAACGTATTTAGTTATAAATATAGCCAACTCTTTAAAAAAATATATACATTTAACATGTCGTAAGAATGGGTGCGGGCCAACCACCTAGTCGTCTTTCAGGTTGAGGGTTCTTAAAAAATATGGATAATGTACCAAAATATTATTGAAACCATTTGGATAATCTGAGCAGTTTATATGGTTGTTGTGATTTTATGTTTTATCTGCTTATTAGAGAAACCATTGATTTTAGGAAGAAACACGTTGTTTCAATAAACACATATATATTATTTGTATGATATTTGTAATAATATTTTTTATACGTGTATGAACTCCAAACTGGTTGTGACTATTGCTAATTGCCAAAAAAAAATGCAACGGTCTACAAATATAATATAGTGAAAGAAAATAGCAAAAAAATCAATTAACATCTGAAACTACAAATAATTTTATCAAAAGTCTCATACCCCCGAGACAATCACCTAGTTATGTTTAAAATGAACAATTAATTGTTACACAATTGAATTGCACCACCAACCGGGATTTCTCTTGAGGTATGTAATTCATTGATTTGTTTTTCAATATTTGCAAGAATCAGTGCGTGCAAAGGCTTAGTCCTAATGCAAGTTAAGAAAATATGTGTTTATAAAAAGGTTTTAACAGTGATTATAATCTATATTCCAATGATACAGAAATATATATAGAAAATTATAGATAAAATCTGTGTTTAAACAAGTTTCTTGTATAAATGTTCTCTTTTGCAACATATGTTTCTTTCGCCGGAATCACCTAACACCGCCATGGTTTCACTAAACCTACCTCACCGTCACCATCATCGCCTAAATCCGGCGAATATGACTAGATTTGAACAATCATTTTTGTATGAGGAAGAGGAACAATCACGATTTTGAAAAAAAAAAAATGAAGAGAAAAAGAAACCCACCGTGAAGAGAAGAAGAAACTTTATGAAAACTCGCCGGGAGATTCGGAAGACTCGGGGCAAGCTTTATCTTCTTCGCCGTCTTCGTCGCCTATGGTAATTTTTTTTTTGGTTCAATATAAAAAAATAAAAAATCTTAGATTTATGATATTTATTACTCAAAAAAATATATTACTTTTTATACTGAAAATAAGCGTATGATAATTAACACGACATTCAAACAAGTCTAAAACCATTCAAATATAACTTCTAAACAAGTCTATATTTACTAAATCAAAACCTAAAACAACTCTATGATTAAGCCCACAAACACAATACAAAAGTCTACAATAATAATATAAGTCTATTATCAAGTCGCCGAAAACTTGTTGGAAAACTCGCCGGAAGACTCGTCGAAAATAACAAATTTAGGTTTCTTTTTTACTGTTTTATTGAATATGTTTTGTTTTGATGGAATAATGAAAGAGCATAAATATGAAAGATTCGAGAAGAGTTTCTCCACGGAGGGATAGGAGTTTGATGAAATAAAAATAATAGCGTAGTAGTTACATGGTCCTGGTTAGGCCTGGCATAAAAACCGGAACATAAGAACCGAACCGAATGACCCATGGATACTACCAAATTACCCAATGGATCTCAACCTCAGTATCCATGGATATTTGGAACCGAACCGAATATCCATGGATATCCATATAGAACCGAGAATAAAATAGAATTTTTACATGCCCAATGATATCTAAACTAAACCCAAACCCAATTGACCCACCTACTCTTCTTTATTCTTCTCTTTTCTAATTTGATGTTGTTTGGTCTGTAACTTTTGTTACTTGTGTTACATGAAGACCGAAACGGAGGATTAAAGATTTGTAGACTAGAAGAAGTTTATAGACTCTCTTTTTCCGCTTTAGACTTTTTAATATCGGATAAAATTTACTCGGCTTTATTGGTCTGTTGAAAATTTTGGACCATATTTGTTTAAGGTTTGTATTTTTAGACTTAAGATTAAGATTTTTTATTTTATAATTAGGAATCACAAAAATCAAAAAACCATGGGACAGAACCGAACCGAACTAAAAAAGTATCCGAACCGAAATTCTTGTGGTTCCCTTATGGATCCTAAGTGCCTGGAACCGAAGATCCGAAGAACCGTAGGAACTGAACCGAACCGAAGGACCGAACTCCCATGCCTAACCCTTCCTCAGTCGAATCGTCGGGTTTCCGGACGGTGAGACTGGAACGAAACTCGTTCTGTAACATCGTCGTAAGTCCCTTCGTAAAAATGTCTGCATATTGTAAGGAGGATGGCACATGAAGAACTCGGACATGTCCAAATGCAACCCGCTCACTCACAAAATGAATGTCTGACTCTATATGTTTGGTACGTTGGTGTTTCACCGGATTTGTAGACAAGTATACCGAGGTTATGTTGTCATAATAGATCACATACCCCTTTCTTATTGGACGATGCAGCTCAACCAAAAGATTTTGAATCCAAGTTAACTCCCAGACTGCATTCGCTACTCCTTTGTACTCTGCCTCTGCACTCGAACGAGAAACCGTTGGCTGTCTTTTTGCAGACCAAGATACAAAATTGTGTCCAAGGAAAACACAATATCCAGGAGTAGACCTCCTCGTGTCAGGACAGCCGGCCCAATCAGCATCGGAGTAGGTCGTTAGATGATCAATCGGTCCTTTAGTAATATGTACTCCGTCTGTAATGGTGCTTTTAAGATACCGTATAATGCGTTTGAGAGCATCAAGGTGTGGCTGACGCGGATCATGCATGTAGAGGTAAATCTGATGGATTGCATAAGAGATGTCTGGTCTCGTAAAAGTGAGATACTGAAGAGCTCCTGCCAGTCTTCAGTAAAACGTTGCATCAGCGACAAGTTCTCCATCATCAATCGATAGTTTGGATTTTGAGTCGACATGTATTGCTAACGATTTGCAATCAGTCATACCAGCTCTATCGATGATTTCCTGAGTGTAGAGAGATTGACTTAGAAATAATCTTCTATCATTGAAGTTAGCCTTGATGCCCAAAAAATGTTGCAGCCTTCCCAAATCAGACATGGGAAATTCAGACTTCAGCTTGTCCTTTAGACGGTTAAGAAGAGAAGTCGACGAGGCTGTCAATATTATGTCATCTATGTAAAGAAGTAGATAAGCATACTCAGACTGATGACGAAAAACAAATAATGATGAATCTGCTTTGCTACAAATGAATCCCATTGAAGTGATGAATTTCAAAAACCGAGAATTCCATGACCTGGGCACTTGATTTAACCAGTAAATCGCCTTCTGTAGTTTGCAAACATAATTGGGTAACTATTTGTTCACAAGACCAGGTGGTTGGTGCATAAAGACAGTTTCTTCAAGCTCGCCTTGCAAGAATGCATTTTGTACATCAAGCTGATGTATCGGACAATCCAAGCTAACAACCACACTGAGAACACTGTGAATGGTAGCTGGCTTGACTACGGGACTGAACGTCTCTGTATAATCAACACCTTCTTCCTGCGATTTACCATTAGCCACTATCCGAGCCTTATGACGAGACAAAACACCATTAGCATCATATTTATGTTTAAATAACCACATAGAGCGCACAATATTAGTGTTAGGAGGACCAGGTACTAACTGCCAAGTCTTAGTGTTAAGCATAGCACCATGTTCATCATTCATAGCAGATTTCCAATTAAAATCAGATAAGGCTTGGATATGACTCTTAGGAAGTGGTGATTGTTTTTTGGACAAGAGAGAGATGATCTTTTTGGGCTTTGAAATCCGAGATTGTGATCTCGTTCTAATGGAAGAAGGAGCTCGGAAAATAGGGTCAGCACGAGTGGGACGAGAAGGAGCAGGCTGTTAGTGGACCAACGATGAAGGAGCTGTTAATGGAGCTTGAAGAATAGCTCGAAACATAGGGGAAGTGTCGTATGTCTCATCAAGAAAATGGTAAAACAATTTTGGGACAGATTGTTCAGCAGCTGGGAATTTGTCTTTGTCAATGAAAACATGACGAGATATGATGATCTTTTTGGATTTTAAGTCCATACAAGGATACCCATGATGTTGATAAGGATACCCCAAAAAAGACATGGAGTTGAACGTGGTGAAAGCTTTGTGAGATTAGAATGATTGACATTAGGGAAAAACAAGCATCCAAAGACTTTTAAATGATCATATCTCGGTTCTTTTCGATAGAGAAGTGTATAGGGAATCTGGTTATTGATTGCTTTCGAAGGAGAAATGTTCAGAACATTAGCTAAAACATGTAGTGCTTCAAACCAATAACATGGAGGAAGACGAGCCTGAAACAATAGGGAGCGAATCGCATAGTTTATGGTTCGAATCATTCGTTCGGATTTATCATTTTGTTGCGAGGTATGTGGACAGGAAAATCGCACATTGACCTCATTATAAGAGAAATATGAAATTGTTCATTGTTGAACCCTCCCCCATTATCACATTGGAAGCTTTTTATTTTGGCATTGAATTGCGTTTCGATATGAGCTGCGAAATGAAGAAACTTTGAGAACACATCACTTTTCCGACGAAGGGGATAAACCCATAGATATCGTGTGAAATGATCAAGGAATAGAACATAATATCGAATGCCGCTCATACTTGATATATGTGAGGCCCACAAATCAGAGTGGACTATATCAAATTGCTTTTGAACAATAGAATGTGAAGCAAAGAATGGATGTTTTATTGATTTGCCCAAATGGCATGGTTCACAAGAGAATGAAACAGGACCATAATTACATAACGATGGAACAAAAGAAAAAAATCGAATGAAGGGAAGAGGAGTTGATGTGGCCCAGTCTCTTGTTCCATAGATGTGGAGTTGCAGCCAGAAGAGCAATGAAAGTAGCCGGTGATTTATTGAATGAAGCAGGAAGAGTATAAAGATCACCGGAGCTATCACATCGGAGTAGAATAGTCTGACTTGGAAGATCCTTCACAGAAAAACTGAATGGATCAAATTCCACATAACACCAATTATCCTTTGTAAATTTTCGAACAGAAATCAAGTTTTGACAATTTTAGGAGTGACAAGAACTTGATTGAGAGATAAAGGACGAGATTTTGAGTGAATTGTAGTGGAGCCAACAGTAGTAGCAGGAATAGAAGATCCATTACCTATTATGATTGTGTGATTGGTATTATGCTTAAGATTAGAGTGGAGAGTACCTGCGTTGCACGTGAGGTGACCAAAGGCGCCAAAATCCATATACCAGTCCGTAGCAGACGGATCGACGAGATAGTCCGATGTGCGCTTGTGATGGGTGATGGAATTCAACAAGATTAGCTTGTTGTGTGTTGACATGAGGTTGTTGTGGCTGTGGCCAGTACGGATACGGCTGTGACCATGGCTGCGGTGGTGCTGGCCAGTAAGGCTGTTGTCCTCAGTTGTTGCGATAATTGTTGTAAGAGGAGTTGTTGCGTCCTCTACCATGGTTGTTTAACCGGCGATTTCCTCTGTTATTACCAAACCGTTATCTCCCTTGATCAGAACGTTGCAGAGACTGCGATGGCTGAGCAGAGGCAGTGAATGTCGTTGAAGAGGAAGAAGTGTCGCTATGGTTAGTAGTCACTCATGTGCTTTTCTTCAGTCGATTCTCCTCCCACTCTAACATAGACTTAGCAGAATCGTAGTTGGGAAAGGTCTCCTTGTGTTTGATAACATTGATAATGTTATCAAACTTTTCATTTAACCCGTTAATGATGTACATCACGAGTGTTCTCTCTGTCAAAGGAGCATCGACGTTTGCCAGACGATCAGAAATGGATTTCATCTTCTGACAGTACTCTTGAATGAATAAGTCACCAATCTCAAGTGTGCGCAACACATTATCCAGTTGAATTGCACAAGTTCCTTGTTGTTAAGGAACTGGTTTTCGACACGAAACCACAGATCACGAGCCGTGCCGCCTTTTTGGAATGCATATTTGAATAGAGGTTGGGTCATAGTGCTACAGAGCCACATTTGACCAGTCCTTCACGCTTGTGCCAAGTCGTATTGTTTGCACCGGTGGGAGGTACCGTGCCGTCTAAATGTCCCGAGACATCAAACACCATACAATGTGTGAGGAGAAGTTCTCTGCACGCATTGTAATTGTGGTCGTCAAGGTCGAGAAGCACGTGAATTGATGTTTCATGTTAGTCATAGAAAAACATCGTTCATTACTCGCGGCAGCCTTTGATGATAATCTGAGAAGAAATTTTGAAGAAAAAAAGAAGAGAGAAAGGAGTGAAGAGAAGGATCAGAAGCTAGAACTCTAATATCATGAAAGTTAATGAATTTTTCTTGATTGTATTCATCAATTTACATGGCGTTAAATAGCGTCGGAGTTTACAGAAAATGAGGAACTAAGAGCAGGTTTATCAATGGTTCTTAAGGGGTTCTTAAAGGTGGGGTTCTTAACTATTCACGTGGGTCCCACGTGAATAGTTAAGAATCCGAGTTCTAATCCTTATTTAAGAACCGGTTCTTACACTGTTCATGACACGTGGCAGCCTGTCATTCGTCTATTTTTTTTTCGATTTTTTTTTTTTACACTTTTCCCAAAAAGAACCAACGAGGGTTCACCACTAATCATGCTCTAATAGAAAATCTTGAGTATCGGTAATAGAATATTGACATATTCTATTAATCCTCTAGCAACTATCATCATCGAAAACGACGAGCGGCAAAAGGATTTGACGAAGTTCAGCAGACTGACACTCGGTCTTCAATTGTGATGTTCATACGCATGTTCTCTTTACCTCTTATCTTCAGTATTTGGGCCGTTCTTTTTCAGTTACTTGCAGTCCTTTTTTTTTGGTCAACTAGTTATTTGCTGTCCTTTATAAAATCCTTTTATAGATTTGGCATTTTGGCTTTGAAATAAACCGTTTGTTGACACAAAAAATAAATAAAATAAAAATAGTGAAACTGTAGTTGAAACTTGAATGAATGAATCAGTTAATTTGCATTCAACTCGTGGTTCAATATGGTTGGCTAACTAACTCTATTGGGCTGGGTCACCTGTAGTCGTTTGTTTCCAGTAACAAAGAAAAGTAACTTCTGTTTTTACAAAGGAAAACCTAATAAAAAATGTCAATTTGGACTAAACAAATCAGTTATTGAATGTGTCAATGAAATTTACAATATATATATATATATGCTTTGTTTTGTAGTATACGAAGAGACTTAAAATAATTGATTTGATTATTTATATCATCAAAATATATTTATTTAATTGGTCATTAGTGCTAAAAGAATTATATTGTTAAATGTGTTTGAACTGGATTAGTTGAATAATTGGTGATCTATCAGAAAATGATTCGCGGTATCGTATGAGTAAGGACAAAACACAAAAATCGTATGGTGATTAGAGGGAGTAAACAAATCTTTCAAGTTTTCCAGTCTAACAATCCGATCTTCAGACAAAGATGAATTCACAAACTGATAGAAGAACTGTGGAGCCAGTCTACAGATGATAGCAGTCGGGGTATTACAACATACATATTAGATATTTATAATACATCATATACGTGTTTTTGGAGTTCTATTTTTCTCCATCTCCATCCTTCTCTACTTTTGTTCCCAACCCCACCCACCCAGGGACGGACGTAGCTAATGACGAACGGGGTCTAAAATTTTATTTTCTTGATGTAGTTAGTTCATTTTTTTTATTTTTCTTTAAATAATTAGTTCAGATCTATTATAGTGCCCCCGATTAAGTCAAAATCTATGTTAATGCCCCCGACTAATATATTTTCTAGATCTGCCCCTGCACCCTCCCCCTATTAACCCAGATAAAGTTTTTGTTATCTATCCTTAATTTATGAAACAAAGATTGTAAAATTCTGCTCTTTCATGCATTATTAATGTTGACCAACAAAATCTACAGCTTCAAAGAAGAGGACATGACCTTCCAAGGAAGCTGAGACCAAAATTTAACAAAGAAGTGAAGAAGAGGAAGTGTATCTTTGTCCAGAGCCCACGTGCGTCTACCCTAGCCCCTCACGTGCATTTCCGAGACCTCAAATGTATTGTTATATGTATACACACATTCATAATAGATGCCTTAACCGAAGGTAACCAAACGTAAACTTAGCCTCGGATACACACACTGCTCCAGTTTTGTAGTATTAATAATGATTTTTTATACTATTTACTAAGAAAATTATCTAGGTAGGTTCTTCTATGTGTAATATGTGTATTAATTTCAGTGTTCAAGAAAACGTTAGGCGCTAGTCGGGCGGTGATCTAACGCCTAGTGCCTAGAACGCTTAGTCGGAAGTCTAGACGGTAACTACGCGGCTTAAGCGTTTACAAGATTAAACAATATATCAGATATATACAACAAAATATATGAAATATCATAATTTGTAAATAATAAAATTTATTTAAATTTATTATCATAAGATTTTATAATATAATATATGAATTTTTGGAATTTATAAATAATATATTAATTTATTATTGTAATATTATGATTTTCTAGGCGGATTAAAAGGTAATCGCCACAGTTCATGGGAGTCTAGCGCCTAGACGGGACCTAAGCAGCCGCCTAGAACGCTTTTTAGAACACTGATTAATTTACGCTAAGATTGTTACGATTTGTTCTTATTAAACGATTACTTTTGTTCTTAAAAATAATAACTAGATAGAATTTGCGCGCGCGTGTGAGTAAGATAGCAAGGGTAGATTAATAGTCAAGGAAAAAGATCCTGTTAAAAAAATATTCTCTCTCTAAATTTTTTCTGCCTACCATCTTTCTAGATTCGTTTCGACTCATTTGCCATTTCCGATTGTCGGTTCGCCGACGGTCAGACTTCATTTGATTTTGTTTTGTTCATATTTCTCCAGATTGTTTATCAGATTTTCTTTTGTTTTATAAATCTTCCGATCTTGTGTCAGATTTCGTTTTGGATTTCGATTCTTTCGGTTTCTTCAAAATATCAGATTTTTTTCTCCTATCTTAGCCTCTTATTATGATTGTAGTTGTTGTGTCTCCTTCAGTCGCTTTTGATTTCTGCTTCTCATATGCACCTAAAGAAAACTTTTGTTGTGGCTTGATTCTAGGTACATGATGAAGTAATTTCTTCGTCACTTTGTTGGATTTATCTCCTGGCAGATCTCGTTAGATCCAAGATAAATCTTTCACATGTGATTTACGATTATGATAACTGAGTTCATCACAAGGATAAAATGCGTGTCTTGCTCGGGAGAGCTGACGTGCTCGGGTCCGAGGGGGAAAGTTTGTCTTTGAAAAAGAACTGATTAGGTTCGAGAACGAATAGGAGAGAAAGAGAGAGACGTTCGGAAACGAGCGTGTCGAAAGAGAGTGAATTGCTCGGTAACGAGCGTATCTAATATTTAGAAAGTGTCCGAGCAGGTCGAAAGACGAGTTCGGGTTACAATTCGGGAAGTATTAACTCTAGGGAGAGAGAGAGTAGTGAGAAATGCACAAATCCCAAAAAGTTATATTTATGTACAGTGACGACTCCTATTTATAGTAAATACGGTCGTACTTTTTACAGGCCGTTGACCTCTTGTCGAACTCGTACGGATGGACCATACTTGATAACGCGATGGGCCACGCCGATCATTCCTTTGTCTGTTAGTGGAGCCGAGTTGACTCGTCGTTGTGGGCCGAGCTGAGCCGAGCCGTCGATGATGGACTCGGTTTGGATGTGTTTGCTCGGACTTTTTGCATGTTGGGCCGAAATTGTTTCTGTTGGACTCATTGTCAAGAGAATAGATATTGGGCCGTGCTAAGTAGATGGGTGCTAAACCCATATATAACAAAGATTGAGACGACTTTGGGCTTCAATCACATGACAACAACTGATTTTCTTCACCGGCGATTGTTGTTGACGGATATCATGGTGGTTGATCGAAAATCTGACGGTGGTGTTGCTTCTGTTCATGGACCGTTTGGCGTCAATGTGGCAAAACTTTCCTCTCTCATGTGTGTGTCTTTTGACAGATATAACACACGTGCCTTTTTATAATTCTTGATCAATAAACTGAGTCTTGAGTTGAATATTATCAAAATGTCAATGGGTCAAAAATGGGATTTCTGTAAACCATTATGTAGTCTTTTGGGCCTTAATACAATGTTAAGAGTTGACCAAAAAAGGGACGTTCATAACATTCGGTGCACGATTATTCTCTCTTTCTTGAAACTTGTGCAGCCTACCTTGGATTAGTCTACTCGTTAATTTGATGAAGATATAAACCCTAATTTTCATCATCGAGAGACACTGACACATGTTCTCTTCATCCCTATCATGTGTTGAATTTTTAACGCAAGTTACGACCTTCGATCTTCGTCGTCTAGCGATAGAAACAAACACATCTGCTTATCCGACGAGTCCTCTGTAGAGTTGTTGAACATCATCATATTTTTTTTGTTTTTTTTTTTCTGTTAAAGTTGTTGTTATTATTAATTGATTAAAAATTCATATTTTTTAAAATATTGATACAGATTATAAGAATTACTACAAAAAATAATTTTACAGATCATACTATATTCGTTCTACGAGAATCCACGATCACAATAACGATTACATTTGTTCATGAATTTTTTTTTAAAAACTTACATCCATCCAACCATTGGGAAAGAGATACGAACGCGTTGTTGGGATTATGTCCTGAAATCACATTGTATTCACTCTAGAGATAGTTGTATTGGCGAGATCGGACAATTCATGTGATACTGGGTAATCATAATGTTTTGCTAGAAACCGCTTATGATAAATGAGTTGTAACTCATTTCCAGTATCGTGTGAACCTACAGGGTCACACACCTAAGCAAGTTGGACATACTTCGTATGGGATTGATCATTGGCATATGGTCTGGTCGATGTGTATTGGATACACATCGAATATAAGTTTTAAAGAGGTGTGTCGGTCGACACCATTGGGTGCGTCGGTCGACACAAGATGTGTGTCGATCGACACCACTAAGTGTGTCGGTCGACACAAGGCCGAAACCGAAACTGATGTTTCGGTTTACGTCGTGGTCGATACATATATAAGTGATCTTATGTATTTCGACCTAACATAGAAGAGCGCCGCCCAGACAGTGTTTTCTCAGAGAGAAAAAACAGAAACCTCGAAAACTTGGTTCCCAGGAGATCCGAGCCCCGGTACTAGCATCCCGGCGGATTCCAACTTGTGTGCGTGTGGACTACAGTAGAGGCGCAGCATCTGAGGCGCTGGAGATCTCGTTTATCTGACCATCTTCCGCTGCCAATCTCCAGGTAAACACGAGATCAGATCCTTGATTCAATTAACTAGACCCTAGATCCTAGGCTATCTGGATCATGACAACAATTCTGAATATGGTAGAATTGGCTCGAAGTTCCATCAGTGGTATCAGAGCCTTAGGGTTTTCCATTGAATCAACCTGTCTAAATGAATTTGATGATTTAGCTTCGCAAACTAGGTTGTTTGGTTAGAACAGGTGAGATCGATTATGATCGAAAATCGAATCTGTGATTTCGCACAGTGTCGATCGACACACTAGGTGTGTCGGTCGACACAAAGTGGCGAATTCGACAGATTCAGCGGCTAGGGTTTTTCGCGGAGAAAAAAACCAAAAGCCTTCTGTGTCGATCGGCACAGGTTGAGTGTCGGTCGACACAGAGCAGATTCGGTCGAGTGTCGATCGACACAGGTTAGTGTCGGTCGACACAGACCTAGCGAATGGTTAATCGGTTCAATTGGATTGGACCGGTTATCATGCTTGGTTAAGACCGAATAAATCGGTTTAAATTGGATGAATTGGTTCAATTGGATTGAACTGATTATCTCAATTAGCATAAACCGATGGTTTGAATCAGTTTGATTGGATAATACGGTTCAATGGAATTGGACCAGTTATCGCAATTAGTTGAAACTGGTTAAAACGGTTTAAATTGGATGAATTGATTCAATTGGATTGAACCAATTATCACAATTAGAATAAACCGATTTGGATGGTTAAGATCAATATGATCTGATAAGTCGGTTCAATTGGATTGAACCGGTTATCAAAACTGTCTTCGGTTAAGGTCTATGTCGACCGTCACACACGGGTTGTGTCGATCGACATGACCGGTTCAATGAACCGGGTTAATTGGATTAACCGGTTATTGAAGTTCGGTTTTGTTTGGTGGTGTCGATCGACAGACAGAGTCTGCGTCGATCGACATAGTGCTCGAAATTCTGGTTATTGAACCTTGAATATACAGAAACCAAACTTGACCTAAACCTTGATCAAAGCTTAACTTCAATATGGTCAACTGTCAAGACTCATTTCGTTGTGTGATGGTCTAGCCAAGAGCTTGGTGTCCACAATTACGTGAGTAAGACAGGTAGTTATGTTGATGGATTTGCAGTGCTAAACATCAACAATTACATGACCTAAGAGATTGATTTGCTAAACTTTTGGTTTTAGTTTCCTCAAACTAAACATCAAGTGACCTTGATGTCTTGCCCAATCTTGTCTACTGTCAAGACTCGTGTCGTTTGTTGGATAGTCTTGGAGTCCTTGGTATCCACTGCAACATGAGTAAGGCAGGTGGTCATTGACAGACTTGCAGTGCGACTGTCAATGATCACATGACTAAAGAGATTGGTTTACTTGACTGGGCTATCAGAAGTTCTGGGCCCATAGGCGTCAGAGTAGATGAGACATGAATTGTCTTATCTGCGACCAAGAGTTGTACTGGGTACAATTAGCAATGATTTGCTTACCTAGATAACTAAAGTTTGGGTGATGGCGAGTCGTCCACTCAGATTTTGGTGAAGTATGGATCTTGGATCATTATATTCATAGAGGAAACATTGTTTGAATATAATGCGAGTTCTCTTATTAGATAAGATTTCTCATCATATACATAACTAAATCTTTGTTTTTCTTGGATTTCAGCTTATGTCTATGACTACTTTCTCGTTGCGATCCGTCCTTGAGAAGGACAGGTTAAATGGATCCAACTTCCTGGATTGGTATCGGAATCTGAGATTCATTCTCAAACAGGAGAGCAAGGACTATGTCCTTGAAAAGGCTCTTCCAGAAAGGCTTGGGACCAATCGCTCGCATGCAGCATATAATGCTTGGAATAAGCATTATATTGATGTGGTAGATGTGCGTGATCTGATGTTGGCTACCATGAACTCGGACTTGAAGAGTCAATACGAGAACATGGAGTCGCCAATAGAGATGATCACCAGCCTGAAACTGAAGTTTCAGGATCTGGCACGAGTTGAGAGATTCCAGATGGTGAAGTCTCTCACTGAGTGCAAGATACCAGAGGATGCTCCAGTAAGTCCTCATGTCATTAAAATGATGGGTTACATTGATAACCTGAGGAATCTGGAATGTCCTGTCAGTTTAGAGTTGGCCACTGACATCATTTTGCAGTCACTGCCATCAAGCTATGATAAGTTCATTAAGAACTATATCAAGAAAGGCTTGACGAAGACGTTGACTGAGCTGCATAACATGATCAAGACAGCAGAGCAAAACATCAAAAGGGGTAAAAGATTTGAGAAATCTTGTAAAGACAAGGGTGAAGGCAGGGCCGTCCAGATTTGGAATCAGGATAAGCCTGTGTCATCTTATAAGCCCAAGTCAGGCCCATCTGGTGTTAGAAAATGCTTCTACTGCAATGAGTCAGGGCATTGGAAGAGAGATTGCATTAAATTCTTGGAAGATTCACAAGAGATGAAGGAGATGTATGGTACTTCTTCTTCAGGTATTGTGTTATTAATTCAAGTTCTACGTAAGTATTGAATACTAGTTATGGTACTGATATTTTTTGAAATATGCAGAACCTAAGCGACTGTAGAACGTTGAAGAAAGGGCAAGTGGAACTGCGTGTCTGGTATGAAGCAATGGTTGCTGCATGAGCCGTAGAGATTCTCCACTTGTAGGAGCCTTTCATACTTGGTTTTTTGAAATTAAGTAATTGCTACTATGTATCTGCCTTGTGCAGAAATGTCTTTCATCTTCTTGTAAAGAATTTGGATGTTTTTCATTTTGATAAAAGACAAGTTTTGTTCTTTAGATCTTAATGAAATATCATATGGTAGCACCCCATTTGGAATGGGTTTTATATCTTAAACCAATGTACGATTGTACACATAACATAAATACCAAATACTTTAAGTCTGATGACTCGAAGTCGATTTTTCCTTAGCATAGTCATTTAACCACACAAAGTGAAGCGGATTCAGAAGTTCCATAGTTTTGGACTCATTTGATTATTAATCATTTGAGATATGAATTCTGTTCACTGGATCAAATGACTAAGGCCCTTTTAGCAGAGCTAAAGTAAACGGGCCAGAGGTTTATTGGGCCTTACGCATAGTGATGTATGCGGCCCGATGAGCATTAGTGCCAAAGGAAATCTTCTGTACTTCATTACTTTATTGATGGCATCAATAAGTATGGCTGTGTTCATTTGATGAGACACGAGCAGGAATCCCTTGAGGAGTTCCAAGATGAAGTGTTGAACCAATTTGATAGAAGTATTGAGATCCTCGATTGAATCGCGGAGGAAAATACTTGAGTCAAGAATTGGGTGATCATCTGACAGAATGAATCGGATCTTATTAGATATGCTCCGATTAATGATGAGTCACAAGAATCTTCCATAATCATTTAAGAATACGTTCTAAAATGTCTATGTTTACGCTAAATAAGTTTCTATCAGAATCAGTGAAAAACACCACATTGGATGTGGACTGGGTGATTTCCAAATTTATTCTTCTGATTAATTGGGATTGCAAGGTTTGTGTAAGACAGTAGTCAACAAACAAACTTGAACCCAAATCTGATAAGTTCTACCTCGCTGGTTGTCCTAGGGAAACCAAGGCTTAGTACTTTTGTTGTCCGGAACTGTGTCTTTTGAGAAAGATCGTACTTTCCAAAAAGAACAGTGGGAGTAAAAGTACACATCGAAGAAATTCGATAAACACAGGAGGCTGCTCAATCTGTTGAGGGAGCAGCGGTGAGGTCTACAAAGTGCTGTAGGACCTACACCTATGGAGCCTGAAAATCGCAGATCCGAAAGGATCCGTCACTAACTCGAGAGTGATTTCTCGTAGCCGGTTGTCGTGATCTGTTGATCATTGAAAAGTGACGAGCATGCGAAATTCAAAGAAGCGATGGTGAGCCCCAACTCCGAAAATTGGCTGGCATGCATGTTAGCTTCACCGATCCATTTCTGGATTGAAGCAAACATCTTGGAGTTGGAATCAACATTCTGATAATGTGGTCAAGAGTTTTGACTTGATCAGAATAGAAATGAAACCATGCGTTTACAAGAAGACTAGTGGGAGCGTAATTGCAATTCTCACACCGTATGTACGTAATGTACTTAATCTCATAAACGACGTTCCAACGCTAAAGTCTTGTCAAGATTTGGGTCGGAAGTCAAATTTAACGACAGACATGGGAGAAGGCCGTAAAAGTTCTTGGAATAGGGATCCATTGGAATGGATCAGAAAGGCTAATTGGATCGTGTCAAAATCCTTATGTTGATAAGGTATTGGACAGTTCCAATATGCATGATTCCAAGAATGGCTTCATACCAAAGGTCTTATGGCAATAATCTTAGCAAGATGAAGTGTTTTGAACACTAGCTGAGCTATTATTAATGAGTGTGATTGCTAATGCTGATGCAATAGAATCCTTCATGAATGCCATATTTTGCGCTCATCTAGATGCAGCTTACGCATAAAGCATGACGAGAAAATACCAATATGTTCCGGTAATAGTCAATGAACAGTTACCAGAAATATCCCAAGTGTTTGAGAAACACTAAGGATAGGTTCGTGGTGAACTGAGGAAGTGACGAACCGGTTGAAAGTAGTTAGACGGACAAAGACGATTCCCAGTTCCCACCTGGTCATGTCTCTTTGTATGAATAGCGGTGATATCTGTTGGAAAGGCTCCAAGCAGTGGACCGTAGAATAGTGCTTTTATCTGAATGGCGGTGTGGTTTGTTGGAATTGTTTCAAACAAAACACCGCAGTCTCTCCCACAACCTAAGCACCAGATTTATTCTGTTGCTGTAGGTATAAGATATCTGAAGAGATGATCTTGATTCTAGTGGGAGTAATTCTAGTTATGTTGTAATCTTTACATAGACATGCTATGGTAGTGTTTATGTAAGTCAAACTGACATCGGTATTATTTAATTATTGGATAATTAAGTAATGGTCCCAAAGTGCTTTATGGTCATCATATAGGTCATCAAGTTGAGGACTTGATCATGAAACCCTATAAGTAAAACATGACATAAATTATGATTGTCCCTAGTCGAGGTTATTGAAGTGGGGTACCAATAACCGCGCGAGACTGGTATGTGAGGTGACTGTTTGACTAAGTTTCATGGAGTCAATGATATGATTATCACAGTCAGTCACATAGACATGTGTTGGTGAACATATGATCGGACATGACCCGCTTAATGAGAACTCCACAGGATAGTTATATCAGTGTCATGGGAGGTTCTCATTACGACTATAGAGTATAGTCCTTAAACCTGAGTTCATCATGCTTTCTAGCATATGAATTGGTGCGTTTTGACCTTGTCAAACGTCGTTCCGTAACTGGCGGCTATAACGGCATTGCTTATGCGTATCATGAAGTATGTGTAGAAACAGGGATGGAACAAGATGGAATTTGTCCCTCCTAGAATGGAAGATAAATATCTCAGGGCCCATCGAAGATTTGATACTGAGAAAATGCATGGCCTTGCTCAAACGAGGTGATTGTCAGTCGTTTGTTCTATCAGTATAGATCAATGATAGGTTCTAAGTTTTACCCTATTCTAAACTGCAAGTGCACAGTATAGTCAAAGTAGTATATAGGGTTATCGAATCCACAGGGACACTTGGTCTCAATAGAATCAGAAACGTAGAGATTAATACTAGAAATAAGCAGATGGTGAAGTAAATAAATTGCGAAGCAAGAAAGTAAACAGTAGCAAGTTGGTTGTGAAAGCAATAAACTAAAAGCGTCAAGCCTAGGGTATTCTCAGGAAATCAGACAAGCAGACAAGTTAATCAGTCAGGATCTAATTAAACTCAGTTCTAGAACTCAAATCACGGAAATAGAATTAACCAAATCTCTTTGCGAAAACTCTCTAAGTCTAAGTGCAGTAACCCAAATCTCTTTGCAATTACTAACAGATTAAACTAGCATTAAGTTCAAGTTCGATATGTTCACAATTAAACTAAACCAAATCTCTTTGCGAATAATTCAATTGCTCAACCTAAATAGTTCAGATTCTAAAACACACTCTCGTGTCGAATTTAGCAACCTAAGATCTAGATTCTAATTGATCAGGTCAGAACTAGCATTAAGCACAATTTAGTTTGAAGAACATTCTAATCATATGAATCCTTAACTGAATTAAACAAGTCTAGCAAGTCATCAAATCCCTAATGAGAAACCCTAAACTTAACTATGGATCTACTCAGACATGATTGGTGAAAACATAATCATAGAAATAGTAGATTGCATATAAGAGAATAGAATAACAAAGGGGTTCGAAATCTTCTCCAAAATAAATGAATACAGGAAATAGATCAGCCCCAAAAGCTCTAAAAATCTCTTAGCTCTAAGTATGAAAGCGTAAGTAAATTAAACACCAAAATCCTCTATATATAGGCCTAATCTCGGCTGGGGCTTCTGCATAAATACTGGAACTATTCTGGGCCTCTTTGCTGTTGGAATTGTGTCCAGTAATCTCGGTACTGTCTCTAGAAAGTACGAGTATGTCAATGATCAGACATAAGTCATATAATACTGGGGGTCATGATGGCTTGCTAGAGTCCGCTCATGATCTATAAGTCTTGGACTTATTGCCTTTATTATATGATCCCATATGGGTCACACGCCTAAGCTAACAGGAAAATGTGTAGGAACGGATTAGCAGAAGTACGGTAAAAGTGCCAGGCATTTGTCGTACTTAGAGAGAGACTAATGGGTCTGATTAAATCCAAGGGATTTAATCAGATTGGTATTTTGGGCCCAAAAGCCCAAAAGGGAAAGAGAAGGGTTTTATAAACTAAAACCCAAATCTCTTTCTCCTCCAACGCTAGCCCAAGCCGCGAGCCTCTCTCTCTCTGCGCGCCTCTCTCCTCGTGGTCTAGCAGCCATTTCCTGTGAAGCGTGTGTGAACCTTTGGAGGATCCATCTCTAGGTGGTTCTGCTGATCTCAAGCCATACCTTCTTCTTCCGCTGCATAAACAGGTATAAGGTGAGATCTGATAATGTTTCTATTCAAGAGAACCTAGATCCGCATGTTTAGGTTGATATGAATCTAAGAATTGAATCAGGATCAACTAAACAATCCATCAGTGGTATCAGAGCCATTGGTTCTTAGGATTTCTTGTTTAGATTCATGTTTAGGTTGTTTAATCTGTTTAGAAGTGTTTTTGAATCAACTATTGATAAGATAAATCACTTAAGCAACAAGAATTGAACCCTAAACACACTAAAGAAATCGCATGGCCCAAAACTAGGTTTTGGCATGCGCCGGCCGACGAGTTTGATGCATGGATCGATCCATGATCGATCGCATGATCGACCGAGAGCAAGCGTGAGAGCGGCAGCCGGACGGAATGATCGAGCGGATCGGATCATGCGATCGCGATCGCTTCCCGTATCGTCCCGGCGTCCCGATCGTTTCCTGCTTGGCGTGGAACGATCGCGGCTCTCCCGCCTGACCCGAGCAGTCCCGTCCGCGTCCCGAACGTCCGAGCTCGATCGTCGCGAAAGACATGGACCGGTCTTGGAAGATCGCGTCCGTTGCTTGCGGCTGACCGATGTCTCATCTCGGTTGCGTGATCGTCACATGACCTAATCGGTTCGGTTCGGTCCGTTTCAAGGCTCGGTTTAAAATTTTAATTAAAATTGATACGTCCTGGTTTAATAAACAGATTTAATAATTTTATTAAGTCTGGTTAAACCGGGATAAGAAATCCAATGTCGAAAGAATTATTGGATTTTGTACCTAAACCAGGATTTTCTAATTTGATTTGGTTGGACCAAATAAATTGAAAAAATCCGGTTTAGTAAATAACCGGTTGACAATTGTGGTCATCGTAGTAATTAAAATTTGGTTAGACCAATTTTAATGAACCAGAGCGGTTATGTCATTTAATTGGACAATTGGGTCATGTCTTGGACATGGACCAATTCTTGGGCCTCGGGCCAAGAAGTTAAAACAATTGGGCCAATTATTTGAGTCTTTCTTCAGATTAATTTAAAATTTATTTTATAAAAATTATAAATCGATTTTAAATTAATAAGTTTCCGAAATTTTGAAATTAGAAAGTTTCTTAAAATAGAAGTTTCTGGATTTGCGGGTTTTGGATTTTAAAGAAATTTCTAAAGTTAGAAAGTTTCCGGTTTTAGAAAGTTTCCAATTTTAGAAAGTTTCCAAAAATAGTAGGTTTCCAAAAATAGAAAGTTTCCCGAAATAGTAATCTTCTATTTTGGGAATGTTTTTAAAATAAACCTACGAACCTCATTTAATATCAAGCGTTGGATGTCTTGTCCAGGCTATGTCAGCTGTCGAAGCCCATTCAATTGTATTCATGGCCTTACAGTGTGAGGGTGTCTACTTTTGCGTGGATAAGACGGTTTGTGATTCAAAAATGTCATTGGGAGTCCCAGACATTAATGATTACATGACTGTATAGTCTGGTTTTCTTGACTAGGCCATCGGGAATCCCGGGCCTTGAGACATCAGAGTGGATTGGGCCTCGGGCCCAGATTCACAACCAAGAGTTATATCACGGATATAATTAGCCGACATAGGGCTTACCGATATAAGCTAAGGTTGGGTGATGGCCAGTGGCCCACTTTGATCTTAGTTATATGTGGATCTTGGAATCATTATATTCTATTGAGGGTAACTTATGTTATTGAATATAATGCATGATTGATCATATTAAGTATAATATAAGATTAATCATATTGAACATTTTAACTAATAACCTTTTATCTATATATTTCAGCTATGACTACTACAAGCACACAAAACACATTCTCAATCCGGTCTGTTCTCGAGAAGGAGAAGCTGACTGGAACGAACTTCCTGACGTGGTCAAGGAACTTGAGGCTGGTCCTCAAGCAGGAGAAGAAGGATTATGTCCTTCGTGATCCTCTCCCCGAGAGGCCTGCTAACAATGCCGCCAGGACTCTGCATAATGCTTGGGAAAAGCATTCGTCAGATGAAAATGATGTGTATTGCCTTATGTTGGCGACAATGACTGCTGAGCTGCAAATGCAGTTCGAGAGTGTGTTGTCACCAATTGAGATAATGGCAAGCCTGAAATCGCTTTTTCAGGAGCAAGCAAGGACTAAGAGGTTTCAAACAGTTAAGAACCTCTTAGACTGTAAGTTGGCTGCAAATGCGGCAGTGAGTCCTCATGTCTTGAAGATGATGGGTTATCTCGATCATCTTCAGAAACTCGACTGCCCTATCAGCCAAGAACTTGCCTGCGACATCGTTCTGCAGTCTTTACCTGCAAGCTATGATCAGTTCATTCTGAACTTTAACATGCATGGCTTGAGTAAGACATTGCCTGAGCTTCACGGAATGCTCAAGACTGCAGAGCCCAACTTGAGGAAAACCGCCAAGGACCCCAATGTGCTTATGGTGCAAAAGGGCAAGGGGTTTAAGAAATCCTCTGCTAAGGATAAGGGAAAGGCCAAGGCTGTCCAAGTCGCGGACAAGGACACGCCAAAGCCCAAGCCCAAGTCCAAGGCTGGGCCAACTGACATATGCAGGTTCTGTAAAGAACCAGGGCATTGGAGGAGAGAATGTAAGAAATTCCAAGAAGGTCTAAAGGA
This sequence comes from Orychophragmus violaceus, assembly GCA_030180135.1. NCBI lineage: Eukaryota > Viridiplantae > Streptophyta > Magnoliopsida > Brassicales > Brassicaceae > Orychophragmus > Orychophragmus violaceus. The sequence continues at coordinate 84,920,247 of CM058229.1, read as the reverse complement.
ATTGAAGAAGAAGACTTTCGAGACTTCTTCGACAGGTATTTTTGTTATAGAAGTTAATACAACTACTTCTGATAATACCTCATGGGTTATGGATACTGGTTGTGGGGCTCATATTTGTACTAATATGCAGGCACTCAGCAACAGTAGAAGGCTGAAGCAAGGACAAGTGGAGCTACGAGTTGGGAATGGAGCGAAAGTTCCTGCACTAGCTGTAGGCACATACTTGTTGTCTTTACCTTCGGGATTGATTTTAGAACTTAATAATTGTTATTTTGTACCTGCTATAAGCAGGAATATTATTTCAATTTCTTTGTTGGATTTGGAAGGTTATGATTTTTCAGTTAAGAATAAATTATGTTCCTTCAATCGCAACAATTTGTTCTATGGTTGTGCCCCTCTTACGAATGGGCTTTACATACTCGATCAATCCGCGCCAATTTATAACATTAATACCAAACGGTTCAAACCTAATGAGGAGAACCGAACGTTTCTATGGCATTGTCGTTTAGGGCACATCAGCGAGAAACGCATCAAGAGGCTCCATTCGAATGGACTTCTTGGCTCATTTGACTTTGAGTCATGTGAGAAATGCGAATCCTGCATGATGGGCAAAATGACACGGGCCCCCTTTAATAAACCTAACGAGAGGGCCAGTGACTTATTGGGCCTGATACACACTGACGTGTGTGGCCCAATGTCCACAAATGCAAGAGGAAACTATCAGTACTTCATTACCTTCACTGATGATTTCAGTAGGTAAGGATATGTTTATTTAATGAAACATAAGTCTGAATCTTTTGAGAAGTTCAGAGAATTCCAAAATGAAGTACAGAACCAACTTGGCAAAAGCATTAAGGCTCTTCGGTCCGACCGAGGAGGAGAATACTTAAGCCAAGAATTCAGTGATCATCTAAGAGAGTGTGGGATCGTATCCCAACTCACTCCTCCCGGAACACCTCAATGGAATGGTGTGTCTGAGAGGAGAAATCGGACCTTATTGGATATGGTTCGGTCTATGATGAGTCACACAGACCTTCCAATATCCCTTTGGGGATATGCTCTGCTAACAGCAGTGTTCACTCTAAATAGAGCGCCATCGAAAGCAGTAGCAAAGACACCATATGAATTATGGACTGGAGTGGCTCCAGTGCTGTCTTATCTCAGAATTTGGGGTTGTGAAGCCTATGTCAAGAGATTAATCTCAGACAAGCTTACACCAAAGTCTGATAAATGCTACTTCATTGGTTATCCGAAGGAAACCAAGGCTTATTACTTCTATCTACGTTCCGAGAACAAGATCTTTGTTGCCCGGGATTGTAACTTTCTTGAGAGGGAGTTTCTCTCTAAGAAAGACAGTGGGAGTAAGGTACTGCTTGAAGAAATTCAAGATGAACAGGATACTGCTCAACCTAATGAGGAAGAGCAGCAGGAGGACCTACAAGAAATTGTAGAGCCTGAACCTGTAGTACCTGAAGTTCGAAGATCCGGGAGGATCCGTCACGAACCCGAGAGATATCAAGGATTCCTCGTGACTGACTGTCATGATCTTCTGATCATTGATGGTGATGAACCATCGAACTTCAATCAAGCCATGATGGGCCCAGATTCCTCTAAGTGGCGCAAGGCCACTGATTCCGAAATGGACTCCATGTCGGTCAACCAAGTTTTTTCGTTGGTTGACTTACCCGCTGGTGTAAAAGCCATCGAGTGCAAATGGATCTTCAAGAAGAAGATTGACGTGGATGGAAATGTCCAGATTTATAAAGCCAGGTTGGTGGTAAAAGGTTTCAGACAAGTTCACGGTGTGGATTACGATGAAACCTATTCACCAGTGGCTATGATGAAATCTATTCGGATTCTACTAGCAACTGCAGCTTTTCATGATTATGAAATTTGGCAGATGGACGTGAAAACCGCCTTCCTGAATGGAATTCTGGAAGAGGATGTGTATATGACGCAACCTGACGGTTACATAGATCCAAAGAATGCTGGGAAAGTATGCAAGCTTCATAAATCCATTTATGGATTGAAGCAAGCATCGAGGAGCTGGAATCTTCGTTTTGATGAAGCGATCAAGCAATTTGACTTCATCAGAAACGAAGAAGAACAATGCGTGTATAAGAAAACTAGTGGGAGCAAGATAGTCTTTCTTATTCTGTATGTCGATGACATACTGCTTCTCGGAAACGACGTTCCAATGCTAAAGTCGGTAAAGGACTGGCTTGGAAGTTGTTTTTCCATGAAAGACATGGGTGAAGCCGCATACGTTCTTGGAATCAGGATCTACCGGGATAGATCTAGAAGGCTGATAGGCTTGTGTCAAGATTCATACATTGACAAAGTCCTACAAAGATTCAGCATGAAAGATTCCAAGAAGGGCTTCACGCCAATGGTACATGGCACAACGCTAAGCAAGAAGCAGAGCCCTACGACGGCTGCTGAGCTCGAGCGTATGAAGAACATTCCCTATGCATCTGCAATAGGATCTGTTATGTATGCCATGATCTGTACTCGTCCTGATGTTGCTTATGCATTGAGCATGACGAGTATATACCAGTCAAATCCAGGTGAAAACCATTGGATTGCCGTCAAGAATATCCTGAAGTATCTAAGACATACAAAGGATAAGTTCTTGGTATACGGTGGAAGTGATGTGCTTAAAGTCAGTGGATTCACGGACGCAAGTTTCCAGACAGACCAAGATGATTTCCGGTCACAGTCTGGTTATATCTTTTGTCTGAATGGCGGTGCAATCAGTTGGAGAAGCTCCAAGCAAGACACCGTTGCTGATTCCACTACGGAAGCTGAATATATCGCCGCCTCAGAAGCTGCGAAGGAAGCTGTTTGGATACGAAAGTTCATTATTGAACTAGGTGTGATACCAGATGCGGCTGAGCCTCTGGCACTGTTTTGTGACAACAATGGTGCTATTGCTCAGGCAAAGGAACCAAGATCACACCAGAAATCGAAGCATGTTCTAAGAAGATTTCACTTGATACGTGACATCATTAATAGAAAGGAAGTCAAGATCAGCCGAGTTCAGACAGATGATAACGTCGCTGATCCGTTGACGAAGCCACTCCCAAGGCCTAAGATCGAGTTTTTGACTGAAGCTGTAGGCATTAGAGACATTGAAATGTAATCTAAATTTGAGTGGGAGTTTGAGGGCTTTTATTTAGTTATTTGATATGTTCTTGTAAAACATTCTTATGTTTAATGAAATTATTATTTCAAGATTATTTTAACTGTGATGAAATAATCGTTCCAAAGTGATATAAACCATTTTATAGGTCATCGAAGTAAGTGACTTGATCTTGAGTCATCAAAGTCATTTAGCTTGATCATGAGACCCTATATTTGATAGATGGATTATATCATCCTGTCCCTAGTCGAAGGTTGTTGAAATTGGAACACCAACAACCGTGTGAGACTAGATTGGTATGTGACTTATGACAAAGTCTCAGTGTGTCATAGATGCTCGGCATCAAAGTCAGTACATATTTGTATGTGGGGTACATACGACCGGACAAGACCCGCTTATGAGAACTCTTCAGGATATTTATATCTGTGTCATAAGAGATTCTCACTACGACTATAGAGTATAGTCCTTAGACCTGAGTTCGCATGCATGTGACTGCACATGGACTGATGCGCTTTGATCATTGTCTAACGCTATCGTTCTGCGATAGTTATAAGGACCTTGTTTGGGTACATCATGAAATGAGTAGTTTGCAGTGATGGAACAAGACGGGATTTGTCCCTCCAATATAAATGGAGTGAATATCTCTAGGCCAATCGGAGATTTGAATACTGGAAAATGCATGGCCATGCTCAAACGGACTTTCCCGAGTCGTTTGGATTGTCAGTATCGAATCAGAGTCCGATGAACAAGATTAGGCTTTATAAGGATGACACTAATCTTGCCTTATGACTAATCGAGATATTGTGACAAAAGGATTATGAATACAGAGATTCCAGTACAAGTGGGAGATTGTTGGAATTGTGTCCAGTAATCTCGGTACTGTCTCTAGAAAGTACGAGTATGTCAATGATCAGACATAAGTCATATAATACTGGGGGTCATGATGGCTTGCTAGAGTCCGCTCATGATCTATAAGTCTTGGACTTATTGCCTTTATTATATGATCCCATATGGGTCACACGCCTAAGCTAACAGGAAAATGTGTAGGAACGGATTAGCAGAAGTACGGTAAAAGTGCCAGGCATTTGTCGTACTTAGAGAGAGACTAATGGGTCTGATTAAATCCAAGGGATTTAATCAGATTGGTATTTTGGGCCCAAAAGCCCAAAAGGGAAAGAGAAGGGTTTTATAAACTAAAACCCAAATCTCTTTCTCCTCCAACCCTAGCCCAAGCCGCGAGCCTCTCTCTCTCTGCGCGCCTCTCTCCTCGTGGTCTAGCAGCCATTTCCTGTGAAGCGTGTGTGAACCTTTGGAGGATCCATCTCTAGGTGGTTCTGCTGATCTCAAGCCATACCTTCTTCTTCCGCTGCATAAACAGGTATAAGGTGAGATCTGATAATGTTTCTATTCAAGAGAACCTAGATCCGCATGTTTAGGTTGATATGAATCTAAGAATTGAATCAGGATCAACTAAACAATCCATCATTTGCAAATCTTCATAACTTGTTAAACCGACGCATACGGCCCATCTCGCTAGTGTGTCGACCGATGCACAAGGTGTGTCGGTCGATGCTTGATCAATAAATCGGACAGTGAGTTAAGCTCTTGGCCAAAACGTCCCAAAAGTCCCAAAATGCTCCAAATACCTCCAATTAGCTCCAAACCTGATTAAACCTGTAAAAGACTCTAAACGAACACAAAAGACACTAAAACACATCTATATCATGGTATAAAATGGGTAAAAACCATGATATATCAACTCCCCCACACTTAGCCTTTGCTTGCCCTCAAGCAAAACAAAGAACTAAAATGTAGTGAAGAGGTTTGAAAACTCTTCAGAAACTCATTTTGTCGTAGAAGCAGCAGCATTCAGATTCCCCTTAGTAATCCACATGAAAGAATCAATCCACAGACATCAAGACCAACATATACTTCCCCCACACTTAGCAACTGTCCTAAGTAAACGCCACAATCACATTCACGCATTCAAATTCTCCCTACTGACTTCTGCATATATTTAAGTGCGGTCTCACCTAAGGGGTATCGATCTAAAGGTACATGGATTCTTACCTTGCCAGCTCTAGACCACCAAACTGTCTTTCTTTAGTCCCTTTCTTCTCTTTCCCTTCCTAAACAACTGATTTTTCCCCACTGGGTATCATTTTATTTTTTTTATCAGTGTTCTTTCCGTTTTGGGGTGTACTTTGGACACATTCCATGGATCACATGAGAGAAAATAGTGTTTGCTACCATTCCCATGACCACTTCGGAGTTACTAACTCATCCTCAGTTTATTATCTTTTTTTTTTTTTTTTTTACTTTATGGAAGAGGAGAAGGGAACCAAATAGGACAGGTTTACATGCTGTGTCAGAACCAACAAGGGAGTCCGACATAAAGTATACCAAGCCCTTAGGTGAGAAATCTAAAGTCAGGATTAAATTGAAGTCAGTAAAAGATCCTCTGATACCTGAAGCGATGTGGGTGTTCTCAGTAGGCTGATCTGTGTCTGGGTTTTCTAATAGTCATAGATAATCTGCAGCTTCATCCCAATGGTTACTTAAGTTCCTGCAAATGCTGCTAATCTTCTCAAAAGATCATTGTTTCCTACTTAAACAAATTTTGACTAAAAAAAACAAAATTTTAAAATTTAACTGACTCTAAGAAAACAAAAGAAAGTAATTAGTAGAACCTCCCCCACACTTAAGACACACTGTCCCCAGTAGTGTCAAGCAAGGGATTGGTTAAAAGAAAGAAAATAAAAATTTGTTAATGGAATGGTTAGTTCTCTCGGGTTTTTACCTCTGTCGCAGTCAGGCATCGATCGTTGCACTAGGTGCACCGACCGTTGCTGTGCGATTTTCGTTGGGGATCGATCGTTGCTCAGGACCGCAACGATCGCTGCAATGCGATTCTTTCGTATTGTGATGATCGTGTTGGAATTATGTCCAGTAATCTCTGTACTGTCTCTAGAAAGTAAGAGTATGTCAATGATCAGACATAAGTCATATAATACTGGGGGTCATGATGGCTTGCTAGAGTCCGCTCATGATCTATAAGTCTTGGACTTATTGCCTTTATTATATGATCCCATATGGGTCACACGCCTAAGCTAACAGGAAACCATGAAGGAACGGTTCAGCAAAAGTACGGTAAAAGTGCTAGGCATTTACTGTGGTTAGAGAGATAGAAGGGCCTGATTAAATCCAAGGGATTTAATCAGACTGGGAATTGGGCCCAAAAGCCCAAAAGGAACTAGGCATAAGTTTTATGATTAAAACTTAACCTAGCCACATTTTTCCCCTAAGCCTCTGCGCCTCTCTCTCTCGATTTCTGCGCCTCCCTCCTCTCGGTCTAGCAGCCAACTTCCTGCAGTGTGCGTGTGTGAGCCTTTGGAGGAGCTATCTCTTGGTGGTTCTGCTGATCTCTGACCCGTACCTCCTCTTTCCTCTGCAAAACAAGGTAACAGGTGAGATCCTTTATGATTCTAGCAAGAGAACCTAGATCTGGCATGTTTAGTAGGATCAATTAATCTGATGAATTGAACCAGGAAATACTAAACGAAGCCTTCAGTGGTATCAGAGCTATTGGTTCTGTTAGGATTTCTTGTTTAGAATCATGTTTAGGTTGTTTAGAAGTGTTTGAATCAATCTATTGATAAGAAAAACACTTAAGAAACAAAGAATTAAAACCTAAACAAACTAGAAATCGCATGATCCGATCTATATGAATCGGTATGCGTCGGAGTGTTGATCGGTATCGGATCACACGTCCGGATCGGCTGACTCACGGACCGATCGATGGATCGAGTCGCGTGGTCGAGTTGATCGCGAGAGATGGACCGTCGCGTCCCGCCTCTCTCGACCCGAGCAGTCCCGATCGATCGCGCGGCTTGCCCGATCACGTCCCGATCGTGGAAGCGTGATGTGTGATGATCGCGGCTGTTCCGATCGTCCCGTCCCGTCCGGCTTCACGTCCCGACCATCGACCCGCCGCGGAAGCGTGATGCTTGCGGCTGCGGCTGTCTCGATCGCGAAGCTAGGTCACGACCGTGATCGGTTCGTGACCAATCGGTTCGGTTCAGTTTAAAACTTATTAAAACTTAATCGTCACGGTTTAATAAACAGACTTAATAAAATTTATTAAGTTCTGGTTAAACCGGGATAAGAAATCCAAAGTCGTAAAATTGGATTTAGTGCCTAAACCAGTGGTTTTCTAATTTGATTTGGTTGGACCAAATAAATTGAGAAAATCCGGTTTAGTAAATGACCGGTTGACAATTGTGGTCATCGTAGTAATTAATTTTGGTTAGACCAATTTTAATGAACCAGACCGGTTATGTCATTTAATTGGGCAATTGGGTTATGTCTTGGACATGGACCAATTCTTGGGCCTCGGGCCAAGAAGTTAAAACAATTGGGCCAATTATTTGAGTCTTTTCTTCAGATTTAATTTAAAATTTATTTAAATAAAATTTAAAATCGATTTTAAAATTAATCTGTTTTTCCAAAATCTGAAATTTGAAAGTTTCTTAGAATAGAAGTTTCTAGATTTGCATGTTTTGGATATTTAGGAAATTTCTATAGTTAGAAAGTTTCCAATTTTAGGAAGTTTCCAATTCTAGAAAGTTTCCAAAAATAGTAATCTTCTATTTTGGGATGAAATTTTAATAAACCTTCAAACCTCAAATAATATCAAGCGTTGGATGTCTTGTCCAGTCTATGTCAGCTGTCGAAGCCCATTCAATTGTACTCATGGCCTTACAGTATGAGGGTGTCTACTTTTGCGTGGGTAAGACGGTTTGTGATTCATAAATGTCATTGGGAGTCCCAGACATTAGTGATTACATGACTGTATAGTCTGGTTTTCTTGACTAGGCCATCGGGAGTCCCGGGCCTTGAGACATCAGAGTGGATTGGGCCTCGGGCCCAGATTCACAACCAAGAGTTATATCACGGATATAATTAGCCGAGATAGGGCTTACCGATATAAGCTAAGGTTGGGTGACGGCCAGTGGCCCACTTTGATCTTAGTTATATGTGGATCTTGGAATCATTATGTTCTTTTGAGGATAACTAATGTTATTGAATATAATGCAAGATTAATCATATTGAACATATTAACTAATAACCTTTTTATCTTATATTTCAGCTATGACTACTACAAGCACTCAAAACACATTCTCAATCCGGTCTGTTCTCGACAAGGAGAAGCTGATTGGAACGAACTTCCTGACGTGGTCAAGGAACTTGAGGCTGGTCCTCAAGCAGGAGAAGAAGGATTATGTCCTTCGTGATCCCCTCCCCGAGAGGCCTCCTAACAATGCCGCCAGGACTCTGCATAATGCTTGGGAAAAGCATTCGTCAGATGAAAATGATGTCTATTGCCTGATGTTGGCGACCATGACTGCTGAGCTGCAAATGCAGTTCGAGAGTGTGTTGTCGCCCATCGAGATAATGGCAAGCCTGAAATCGCTTTTTCAGGAGCAGGCAAGGACTGAGAGGTTCCAGACAATTAAGAACCTCTTAGACTGTAAGTTGGCTGCAAATGCGGCAGTGAGTCCTCATGTCTTGAAGATGATGGGTTATCTCGATCATCTTCAGAAACTCGACTGCCCTATCAGCCAGGAACTTGCCTGCGACATCGTTCTGCAGTCTTTACCTGCAAGCTATGATCAGTTCATCCTGAACTTCAATATGCATGGCTTGAGTAAGACATTGCCTGAGCTTCACGGAATGCTCAAGACTGCAGAGCCCAACTTGAGGAAAGCCAAGGACCCCAATGTGCTTATGGTGCAAAAGGGCAAGGGCTTTAAGAAATCCTCTGCCAAGGACAAGGGAAAGGCTAAGGCTGTTCAAGTCTCGGACAAGGACACGCCAAAGCCCAAGCTCAAATCCAAGGCTGGGCCTACTGACATCTGCAGGTTCTGTAAAGAACCAGGGCATTGGAGGAGAGAATGTAAGAAATTCCTGGAAGGTCTTAAGGAATTGAAGAAGAAGACTTTGGAGACTTCTTCATCAGGTATTTTTGTTATAGAAGTTAATACAACTACTTCTGATAATACCTCATGGGTTATGGATACTGGTTGTGGGGCTCATATTTGTACTAATATGCAGGCACTCAACAACAGTAGGAGGCTGAAGCAAGGACAAGTGGAGCTACGAGTTGGGAATGGAGCGAAAGTTCATGCACTAGCTGTAGGCACATACTTGTTGTCTTTACCTTCGGGATTGGTTTTAGAACTCAATAATTGTTATTTTGTACCTGCGATAAGCAGAAATATTATTTCAATTTCTTTGTTGGATTTGGAAGGTTATGATTTTTCAGTTAAGAATAAATTATGTTCCTTCAATCGCAACAATTTGTTCTATGGTTGTGCCCCTCTTACGAATGGGCTTTACATACTTGATCAATCCGCGCCAATTTATAACATTAATACCAAACGGTTCAAACCTAATGAGGAGAACCGAACGTTTCTATGGCATTGTCGTTTAGGGCACATCAGCGAGAAACGCATCAAGAGGCTCTATTCGAATGGACTTCTTGGCTCATTTGACTTTGAGTCATGTGAGAAATGCGAATCCTGCATGATGGGCAAAATGACACGGCCCCCTTTAATAAACCTAACGAGAGGGCCAGTGACTTATTGGGCTTGATACACACTGATGTGTGTGGCCCAATGTCCACAAATGCAAGAGGAAACTATCAGTACTTCATTACCTTCACTGATGATTTCAGTAGGCATGGATATGTTTATTTGATGAAACATAAGTCTGAATCGTTTGAGAGATTCAGAGAATTCCAAAATGAAGTACAGAACCAACTTGGCAAAAGCATTAAAGCTCTTCGGTCCGACCGAGGAGGAGAATACTTGAGCCAAGAGTTCAGTGATCATCTAAGAGAGTGTGGGATAGTTTCCCAACTCACTCCTCCTGGAACACCTCAATGGAATGGTGTGTCTGAGAGGAGGAATCGGACCTTATTGGATATGGTTCGGTCTATGATGAGTCACACAGACCTTCCAATATCCCTTTGGGGATATGCTCTGCTAACAGCAGTGTTCACTCTAAATAGAGCGCCATCAAAAGCAGTAGCAAAGACACCATATAAATTATGGACTGGAGAAGCTCCAGTGCTGTCTTATCTTAGAATTTTGGGTTGTGAACCCTATGTCAAGAGATTGATCTCTGACAAGCTTACACCAAAATCTGACAAATGCTACTTCATTGGTTATCCGAAGGAAACCAAGGCTTATTACTTCTACCTACGATCCGAGAACAAGATCATTGTTGCCCGGGATTGTAATTTTCTTGAGAGGGAGTTTCTCTCTAAGAAAAAAAGTGGGAGTAAGGTACTGCTTGAAGAAATTCAAGATGAACAGGATACTGCTCAACCTAATGAGGAAGAGCAGCAGGAGGACCTACAAGAAATTGTAGAGCCTGAACCTGTAGTACCTGAAGTTCGAAGATCCGGGAGGATCCGTCACGAACCCGAGAGATATCAAGGATTTCTCGTGACTGACTGTCATGATCTTCTGATCATTGATGGTGATGAACCATCGAACTTCAATCAAGCCATGATGGGCCCAAATTCCTCTAAGTGGCGTAAGGCCACTGATTCCGAAATGGACTCCATGTCGGTCAACAAAGTGTTTTCGTTGGTTGACTTACCCGCTGGTGTAAAAGCCATCGAGTGCAAATGGATCTTCAAGAAGAAGATTGACGTGGATGGAAATGTCCAGATTTATAAAGCCAGGTTGGTGGCAAAAGGTTTCAGACAAGTTCACGGTGTGGATTATGATGAAACCTATTCCCCAGTGGCTATGATGAAATCTATTCGGATTCTACTAGCAACTGCAGCTTTTCATGATTATGAAATTTGGCAGATGGACGTAAAAACCGCCTTCCTGAATGGTATTCTGGAAGAGGATGTGTATATGACACAACCTGACGGTTACATAGATCCAAAGAATGCTGGGAAAGTATGCAAGCTTCATAAATCCATTTATGGATTGAAGCAAGCATCGAGGAGCTGGAATCTTCGTTTTGATGAAGCGATCAAGCAATTTGACTTCATCAGAAACGAAGAAGAACAATGCGTGTATAAGAAAACTAGTGGGAGCAAGATAGTATTTCTTATTCTGTATGTCGATGACATACTACTTCTCGGAAATGACGTACCAATGCTGAAGTCGGTAAAGGACTGGCTTGGAAGTTGTTTTTCCATGAAAGACATGGGTGAAGCCGCATACGTTCTTGGAATCAGGATCTACCGGGATAGATCTAAAAGGCTGATAGGCTTGTGTCAAGATTCATACATTGACAAAGTCCTGCATAGATTGAGCATGGCAGATTCCAAGAAGGGCTTCACGCCTATGGTACATGGCACAACGCTAAGCAAGAAGCAGAGCCCCACGACGGCTGCTGAGCTTGAGCGCATAAAGAATATTCCTTATGCATCTGCAATAATTTCTGTCATGTATGCCATGATCTGTACTCGTCCTGATGTTGCTTATGCATTGAGCATGACGAGTAGATACCAGTCAAATCCAGGTGAAAACCATTGGATTGCCGTCAAGAATATCCTGAAGTATCTAAGACATACTAAGGATAAGTTCTTGGTGTACGGCGGAAGTAATGTGCTTGAAGTCAGTGGATTCACGGACGCAAGTTTTCAGACAGACCAAGATGATTTCCGGTCACAGTCCGGTTATATCTTTTGTCTGAATGGCGGTGCAATCAGTTGGAGAAGCTCCAAGCAAGACACTGTTGCTGATTCCACTACAGAAGCTGAATATATCGCCGCTTCAGAAGCAGCAAAGGAAGTTGTTTGGATACGAAAGTTCATTATTGAACTAGGTGTGATACCAAATGCGGCTGAGCCTCTGGCACTGTTTTGTGATAACAATGGTGCTATTGCTCAGGCAAAGGAACCAAGATCACACCAGAAATCCAAGCATGTGCTAAGAAGATTTCACTTGATACGTGACATCATTAATAGAAAGGAAGTCAAGATCAGCCGAGTTCAGACAGATGATAACGTCGCTGATCCATTGACAAAGCCACTCCCAAGACCTAAGCTCGAGATCCTGACTGAAGCTGTAGGCATTAGAGACATTGAAATGTAATCTAAATTTGAGTGGGAGTTTGAGGGCTTTATTTAGTTATTTGATATGTTCTTGTAAAACATTTAAGATGTTTAATGAAATTATTATTTCAAGATTATTTTAACTGTGATGAAATAATCGTTCCAAAATGATATGAACCATTTTATAGGTCATCGAAGTAAGTGACTTGATCTTGAGTCATCAAAGTCATTTAGCTTGATCATGAGACCCTATATTTGATAGATGGCTTATATCATCCTGTCCCTAGTCAAAGGTTGTTGAAATTGGAACACCAACAACCGCGTGAGACTAGATTGGTATGTGACTTATGACAAAGTCTCAGGATGTCATAGATGCACGGCATCAAAGTCAGTACATAGGTGTATGTTAGGGTACATACGACCGGACAAGACCCGCTTATAAGATCTCTTCAGGATATTTATATCTGTGTCATAAGAGATTCTTACTACGACTATAGAGTATAGTCCTTAGACCTGAGTTCGCATGCATGTGGCTGCACATGAACTAATGCACTTTGATCATTGTCTAACACTGTCGTTAAGCGATAGTTATAAGGACCTTGTTTGGGTATATTATGAAATGAGTAGTTTACAGTGATGGAACAAGACGGGATTTGTCCCTCCAATATAAATGGAGTGAATATCTCTAGGCCAATCGGAGATTTGAATACTGGAAAATGCATGGCCATGCTCAAACGGACTTTCCCGAGTCGTTTGGATTGTCAGTATCAAATCAGAGTCCGATGAAAAAGATTAGGCTTTATAAGGATGACACTAATCTTGCCTTATGACTAATCGAGATATTGAGACAAAAGGATTATGAATACAGAGATTCCAGTTCAAGTGGGAGATTGTTGGAATTATGTCCAGTAATCTCTGTACTGTCTCTAGAAAGTAAGAGTATGTCAATGATCAGACATAAGTCATATAATACTGGGGGTCATGATGGCTTGCTAGAGTCCGCTCATGATCTATAAGTCTTGGACTTATTGCCTTTATTATATGATCCCATATGGGTCACACGCCTAAGCTAACAGGAAACCATGAAGGAACGGTTCAGCAGAAGTACGGTAAAAGTGCTAGGCATTTACTGTGGTTAGAGAGATAGAAGGGCCTGATTAAATCCAAGGGATTTTATCAGACTGGGAATTGGGCCCAAAAGCCCAAAAGGAACTAGGCATAAGTTTTATGATTAAAACTTAACCTAGCCACCTTTTTCCCCTAAGCCTCTGCGCCTCTCTCTCTCGATTTCTGCGCCTCCCTCCTCTCGGTCTAGCAGCCAACTTCTTGCAGTGTGCGTGTGTGAGCCTTTGGAGGAGCTATCTCTTGGTGGTTCTGCTGATCTCTGACCCGTACCTCCTCTTTCCGCTGCAAAACAAGGTAACATGTGAGATCCTTTATGATTCTAGCAAGAGAACCTAGATCTGGCATTTTTAGTAGGATCAATTAATCTGATGAATTGAACCAGGAAATACTAAACGAAGCCTTCAGATCGACACAATGGTGTGTCGATCGACGCACTGCGTTTTCACGATCAGTCAGCAAGTTAGCAGGTTAATCCGTCGGTTTTTGTCAATTTCGAATCCTGCAAGCTGAAAAAACTAGAAACAGAGTAAAACCCATGCAACAAATGTATCTAATCAAGCATAACCATCCAAACATAATGAATCCTAAGAAAAATAAGAAATGCAAAAACAAAAGTGGAAGAAAAGATAAAAAGTCAGAATACAGAACCGAATGTCTGAAAATGGAGACTACGCTCACTCACTATCATCAATCCCAGTATATCTCTCGGGATCACTGGCATCCTCTGGAGATCGCTGTCGACGACGTCGATCAGGTACGGGCTGATGGATCTGTGGTGGCCTCCTGCAGCTGCAAGTGCGCATGAAGTTCCAAACAACTCGAAAAATACCATCTGATCTCTCTCTCCACTCGGCCTCAAAATATGCACCGTAAGGCATCGTAGGCTCTGGAAAGGGACCCACATCGTCGACCGGGACAGGCGCCGGCGCAGGAGTAGGGGCAGCAGAAGTCGAAGCTCGTGAGGAAGGCTCTCCCAGCGGATGAGCCATAGAAGGAATCCTTCGCTGCGCAGACTCGGGAGGCTGAAATCCCAACGCCTCTAATGTGTCAATCTGTGTCCATCTGGCAGCAGGAAGCTCTATACCAGTCTTCCCAGTGGTCGGGTCATGATAAACCCAAACTCGTCCCTCCTTGAGCCATGTGGAGCTCTGCAAATGGCTGAGATCTAGGAATTCCCTGGCTGTATCACGCTCTGTGCCCTGTAGGGGAATCCCGCAGTACTCAAAAATGGGAGTAAGCAAACTCCCTACCGTCTCAGTACCAGCTCCATCAAACGGCTTCGTCTGTAGATCAACCAAATGCTGTGCGAAGATAGCTCCCAAGTTGAGACCCGTAGTAGGATCTCTCATGCCAGAACCTCTAAACTGATCTCTCAGCCCCATAAACAGCAGCTCCATCTCATATTTGCGCATCTTGTTTGCTTCAAACTTGCAAAGCAAGCTCCAGCACAAGATACGCGAGACATATCGCAGCACCGGATGTCTCATCTGCACTATTGGTGTGATCCTGGAGTTGTACCGACCGCTGCCAATACACTTCCAGAACAGTCTGGCCTCATCTGGATCCCACTCAAGTGGCATGGCTATGCGCCTCGGCTCAGTAATGAACCCGTAGATCCTGCAAAGATCAAGTAGAGGAATCCGATACCTGACTCCCCAACTCATGAAGGTAAATGTACCTACTGTAGCGCTCCTGTTGTCGGGATCCGAGTAAACCACTCTGCAAGTGGCCAATAGCTGCCTGACCAGCTCAGGATAGAGATCATAATGTCGCATCGGCATTGTCCCTAGACCAATGCCTCTGCATACAGCGAGTACCTGCTCATCAATCCCCAGAGTCTTGCAGGTGGAGTAGTCAGCGAACTTGGTCGGCTTGAAGGTCATCCCACACCAACCACTGTAGAGAAGCGAGTCATACTCGTCCCATTGACTGCGCAACGGCCGCTCTGTGAACTCAGCAGTCTTGAAGAAACGTATAAGATCCTCCGGCCACTGTCTGTCTGTCTGAATCGGTGTGGCGTCCGCTCTGGGCCAAGGTAAAGCAATTGGTGGCCCATATCTTGCGTATGGTGCGGGTTGCTCTGACTCTCGGTGAAACCACTCAGGTGGTGGGATGTATTTTCGCGTTGTTGTAGAAGCTGTGGCTCGTCTTTTGCGGGATTGCCTTTGAGACGCCATCTGTAAAAGAAACAAAGTTCAAACAATTATAAGTCTCGGCAATTCCCTGTGAAATCGCGAAGCATCGACCGTTGCATCGAAGGCATCGATCGTTGCAAGGCGATTTTACTTTATCGAACATTTCCCAAAATCGCAAAGCAACGACCGTTGCTCGAGAGCAACGACCGTTGCAAGGCAATTTTGCCGCAAACAAATCATCAAAATCAGTTCAAATCCAAGCCACATTGCCTCAAATCAGTTCAAAATCATAACCCATCACCCTAAACGGTCTAATTACGCATGCATCATCAATTTTTCAGTTCAAAAATCTTTAACCCTAAAACCCTAATATTCAATCCGAAAATTTGAGAAATAGAAGTTCATTACCTTGGATTCTTGAGATATGAGTGAAAGACAAGGGTTTAGGGTGTGAAATAGGAAGTATAAGCAATTGAAACAAAGAAAAATGATGAGAATTTTCGATTTTTGAGTGTGGAGCTTTCGGTGTACGGACAATCGGAAATGAGGAAGAAAAGAGAAGAGAAAGGGTTTAAGGCACTTACCTGGTCGTGGGTGCAACGATCGTTGCTGTAGGGGCAACGATCGTTGCTTCGTAAATCGAAATCTATTTTCCGGTTAAGCACATACCTTAATTTGGCAATTGAACCAATTGCAACGACCGTTGCTTGTGAGCAACGATCGTCACAATGCGATTACCCCTCTTCGTCAAATCTCCTTGCAACGACCGGTGCACAAGTGCATCGATCGTCACACCTCTCCAGAATCGAGTTCTGCATCTGAAACTTAGCAAAAACAAAAACAAAAACGTGAAATCCTAAGAAAAACACCAAAAATAAGAAAGAAAAACAACTAAACCTAACAGTGGGTTGCCTCCCACTCAGCGCTTGTTTAAGGTCATTAGCTTGACCGGACGCACAAGATCTTTTAGGCACCAAGAGAACCTGACAGAGACTTTTTCTGTCTCTGTTCAAGTCTCCTCATCCAAGGTGGAGAATAGGCTGTTGCAGAATGCTCATGTCGAAGAAAAGATGGAGTAAAATGTGCTCCAGGATCTAGAATCACAGTGTCGTTCGGCTGCTCATCATCTGCATCCATGATTGTGAATGTCTGCCCATCTATCAGTGGCTTTCGCAGCTTCTCCATCTCATATCGCAGCGGCTCATCTCCCAGGTGGAGGTCTAGACTCTGTCTAACATCAATCACAGCTCCTGCTGTAGCCAAGAATGGTCTTCCAAGCAGCAATGCTTCATCAGGATCGCAGTCATATTTCAGCACAAGGAAGTCTGTCGGAACTAAGTAGTTTCCAACTCTCACTGGAATGTCTTTTAAGAGTCCTTCCGGAACTCGTATAGACTGATCAGCTAGGACAAGAGAGGTCCTAGTGGGAGAAAAATCCAGCATCCCCAGCTTCTCTGCCACAGAATAAGGCATCATACTTCCAGCAGCTCCTAGATCACAAAGAGAGCGTCTAAAACTGTCCTCGAAGATGGAGCAGTTAAGCACAAAGACTCCAAGGTCAG
The DNA here is from genome assembly GCA_030180135.1 of Orychophragmus violaceus. Lineage (NCBI taxonomy): Eukaryota > Viridiplantae > Streptophyta > Magnoliopsida > Brassicales > Brassicaceae > Orychophragmus > Orychophragmus violaceus. The sequence continues at coordinate 84,903,198 of CM058229.1, read as the reverse complement.
GCAGCTTCTTCGGGATCTTGTTTAGTAACACCTCACTAATGTGTTGGGGAACTATAATCACCCAGTCTCTCAGCTCTTCATCTAAAGGCAGCATTCTGTTTAAGTACCTCTGCACACAGGGATGATAAGGCGGATCATCAGAAGTTGGAATTTCTTCCAATTCTTCACCAATCTCCTCTAGCTTCTTAAGCTCTTCAATTTCTTGTTTAAACATTTCAGATACTGAGGAGTGTTGTCTAACAATCTGCGCATAAATCTCCTGTTGAGAGATCTCAGAGACTCCAGTGAATAAGTGATCAAGCTCCAACTCAGCATCTATGCCATTATCATCCGACAGTTCTGTCTGTTCTCACCCTGCAACGACCGACACTAAGGGTGTGTCGATCGTTGCAATACTGTGTTCACAACTTTCACCCGAGAGTTTTTCTCCAAAATCCAAAAATTCTTCCTCCTCTACCAATTCAGCTGTACTTAGCTCGAATTTTTCGCCTTGGTGAGACCCATCATTAATGTACACAGACCAGGCCTTAATGTGAGTGTCTGCAACTCCTTTTCCCTTCATAGAACTGGAAATCTGATTCACCTGAGTGTCTAGCTGCTTCACATGAGTGCTCAGAGTCTCAAACTTCCCATTGAGATTCTCATAAACTGCATCCAGCTTCTTGTTACTGTCCACATAAATCTTGTTCTGGCTCTCCAGTACATGTTCCAGCATTGTTTATATCCTAGTCTCAAAAGCAGTGGTTGCAGGAGGTGCCTGATAAGATGAAAATCCGTAGGTTCTCTGAGCACTTTGTCCATAAGGCTTCTGAAAATTACTAGTCTGTCCAAAGCTTGAAGAGTTCTGATTGCCTGTGAAGGCACCCTTCTGTCCTCCACCGGAAAATCTGTTCCCAGATTGATATCCAAATCTGTTTCCTTGGAAACCAGATCCTCCGATGTAATTCACATCTTCTTCCTGAGTGTCCTCCTCAGTCTGAATTACTTCTACTTCTTGAGCAAAGTGGACAGCTTTCTTTTCACCTAGAAGATTGCAGATTTTGTCCATCCTTGATCTCAATTCAGCCATCTCTGAGTTATCAACACTTCCACCAGATTTCTTCCTCCTCTCATCCATAGTCTTGCAACTGTTGCTGCTTATTAGATTCTCAATCAACTGTTTAGCTTGTGTAGGAGTCCTGGTGTTGAAGTTAGCATTACTGGAGTTATCCAGCGCAGACTGATATGGCAGATCTATGCCTCTGAAGAAAATACCTAGCAATGTGACTTCACTGAATCCATGGTGTGGGCAGTCACGCTGATACTTCCTAAATCCCATCCAAGCAGTTTTTAAAGGCTCCACAGCTCCTTGGGAAAATGTGAGTATGTCCTGTCTGGACTGGTCTGAACGCGCATCATCGTAGAAATATCTCAGGAACTCACTTTTCAGTGCTTCCCAAGTGGTAAACTGACCAGGTGCCAGTTGCTTCAGCCATGCACTAGCATCTCCAGCGAGACTGTAAGGAAAGAGCTTAAGGAACATATAATCTTGGCAAACTCCATCGTACTTCATGCCATTGATTAAGTCCTCAAATGAATCAATGTGGTCCATAGGCTGCTCTGTTGGATGTCCATGGAAAGCATTTTGCTTCAGCAGCGAGTAGTAGATGGTCTTGATCTCAAAATCCTCCCTCTCGAAACCAGGAAGTACTAAGGATGTTCGGTTTCTATGAAACTTATCTGGTCTGTTGTAATCAGCCAAAGTCCTTTCATGGACAATCATCTGTCTACCTTGAGCTTGTCCTTGGGCTTGCGCATGCGGTTGTGGCTCAGGTGGGTCAGGGATCACGTTCCCTTCAGCATCAACCCGATGCCCAGCAGCATTGTACGGGTTATTATCTTGGTCCCTCAGGGTACCTTCAGCATCTGGTATCAAGATCAGACGTTCTCGTACCATTCTCTCTCTCTTTTCTCTTCTGATAGTTATTTCTAGACGTCCAAGTTCCTCTAGTCCGAGATTAACTAAGCTCGAGTTCGGATTACTTCGAGTTTTCTGCGTTGGCATAAACTGTCTGTAATCGTCCAGCAACGATCGATGCTATAGTGCAACGATCGATTCAATCTCAAATCGCCTAGTGACGATCGACGCAAGGGATGCAATGATCGACGCAAGGCGAAAGTCGTACCTGCGACAGAAAGAAACAGAGAAAAGTTTAGCAAATTATGAAAATAAAACGAAAAAAGCAAAAACAAAAAGAAAAATTTCTAGTAAAAACCCTAAGTTCGGTCCTATCGAAGACTCTAAGAGTCCCCGGCAACGGCGCCAAAAACTTGATAGGTTCTAAGTTTTACCCTATTCTAAACTGCAAGTGCACAGTATAGTCAAAGTAGTATATAGGGTTATCGAATCCACAGGGACACTTGGTCTCAATAGAATCAGAAACATAGAGATTAATACTAGAAATAAGTAGATGGTGAAGTAAATAAATTGCGAAGCAAGAAAGTAAACAATAGCAAGTTGGTTGTGAAAGCAATAAACTAAAAGCGTCAAGCCTAGGGTATTCTCAGGAAATCAGACAAGCAGACAAGTTAATCAGTCAGGATCTAATTAAACTCAGTTCTAGAACTCAAATCACGGAAATAGAATTAACCAAATCTCTTTGCGAAAACTCTCTAAGTCTAAGTGCAGTAACCCAAATCTCTTTGCAATTACTAACAGATTAAACTAGCATTAAGTTCAAGTTCGATATGTTCACAATTAAACTAAACCAAATCTCTTTGCGAATAATTCAATTGCTCAACCTAAATAGTTCAGATTCTAAAACACACTCTCGTGTCGAATTTAGCAACCTAAGATCTAGATTCTAATTGATCAGGTCAGAACTAGCATTAAGCACAATTTAGTTTGAAGAACATTCTAATCATATGAATCCTTAACTGAATTAAACAAGTCTAGCAAGTCATCAAATCCCTAATGAGAAACCCTAAACTTAACTATGGATCTACTCAGACATGATTGATGAAAACATAATCATAGAAATAGTAGATTGCATATAAGAGAATAGAATATCAAAGGGGTTCGAAATCTTCTCCAAAATAAATGAATACATGAAATAGATCAGCCCCAAAAGCTCTAAAAATCTCTTAGCTCTAAGTATAAAAGCGTAAGTAAATTAAACACCAAAATCCTCTATATATAGGCCTAATCTCGGCTGGGACTTCTGCATAAATACTGGAACTATTCTGGGCCTCTTTGCAAATCTTCATAACTTGTTAAACTGACGCGTACGGCCCATCTCGCTAGTGTGTCGACCGATGCACAAGGTGTGTCGGTCGATGCTTGATCAATAAATCGGACAGTGAGTTAAGCTCTCGGCCAAAACGTCCCAAAAGTCCCAAAATGCTCCAAATACCTCCAATTAGCTCCAAACCTGATTAAACCTGTAAAAGACTCTAAACGAACACAAAAGACACTAAAAACACATCTATATCATGGTATAAAATGGGTAAAAACCATGATATATCAATCAGGAATTCGATGAACATGATGTTGGCTATAATAAGGATGACACAGTCTCTTGCCTTATGCCATATCGAGATATAGAGACGAAGGGATCATAGGAATAGATGATTCCAGTACAAGTGGGAGATTGTTGGGATTATGTCCTGAAATCACATTGTACTCACTCTAGAGATAATTGTATTGTCGAGATCGGACAATTCATGTGATACTGGGTAATCATAATGTTTTGCTAGAAACCGCTTATGACAAATGAGTTGTAACTCATTTCCAGTATCGTGTGAACCTACAGGGTCACACACCTAAGCAAGTTGGACATACTTCGTATGGGATTGATCATTGGCATATGGTATGGTCGATGTGTATTGGATACACATCGAATATAAGTTTTAAAGAGGTGTGTCGATCGACACCATTGGGTGCGTCGGTCGACACAAGATGTGTGTCGATCGACACCACTAAGTGTGTCGGTCGACACAAGGCCGAAACCGAAACTGATGTTTCGGTTTACGTCGTGGTCGATACATATATAAGTGATCTTATGTATTTTGACCTAACATAGAAGAGCGCCGCCCAGACAGTGTTTTCTCTGAGAGAAAACACAGAAACCTCGAAAACTTGGTTTCCAGGAGATCCGAGCCCCGGTACTAGCATCCCGGCGGATTCCAGCTTGTGTGCGTGTGGACTACAGTAGAGGCGCAGCATCTGAGGCGCTGGAGATCTCGTTTATCTGACCATCTTCCGCTGCCAATCTCCAGGTAAACACGAGATCAGATCCTTGATTCAATTAACTAGACCCTAGATCCTAGGCTATCTGGAACATGACATCAATTCTGAATATGGTAGAATTGGCTCGAAGTTCCATCACGCGTGACCCAACGCACCATACAAATTCTCTCCCAAAGTGACTCTTCTCGCCGCACCACTTATGAGCGCGTGACCGCCTTTCCGCCATCGGGTTTTACTGGCGTGCGGAGAGGGCTTCTTTTTCTATGTCTTGTTTCTCCGGGCGGTGGTGGTGTATCGATTCGAATCACTAATGGAAATTTGGAGTTCCTAGATCTACTTGAGCTCGCGGCGTTATACCAGCTTCGACGGCGATTCTAAAGCTATCGGAGGTTTTGTGGCGTGACCCGACCGCCTACTCGTCGGATCTACCAACTGAGGATGGTTGTGGGTATGGTGGTTTGGTGCCTAGGGTTTCGCGAAACGTCACGGACCGACGATTTTCTCTGTTCGAGGTGGATCTGCTATGCGGCTCAAGGGGACGACGGCGGGTCGATTGCGATGGCGACGGCCGAGTGTCTTGATTTCGGTGATGTCTTGCGGGTCTTTTCTCTTTCCTCTGGCAACGGCTCACTCTTTCCGAGCTCTGCTTCCTCCGGTCATTGGGCCTCCCTCAAGACGATTTTATTTTCTATGTAATGAAAGCTGGTTTGGCTTCGGTACAGTCACTTTGCGGCTGTTGTTTCGATGGTTTAAGGCTGGAATATAGTTTTCTTAGATTCGATTGTTGAGGGCGGTTAGACTTGGTTAGGCTGGTTTGTGAAGGTTTGATTTTTAGTTCGATGATGGTCTGAGTTTATTCTGTGTGCCGGTTCTTTAGCTCAGGAGGAGGTAGTAAGGTTACGGTTGTGGTGATGCTTCAGCTATTAAACCCCGTAAGCTTGTATAATCCCGTGGTCTAGGACCGTATACAAGAGTATTTGTGTCCGATCGTAAGATGTGGATGGCAGTTTAGACCGGCTCTTCTGACTTTGCTGTCGAATGGATCTAGGTTTCACGGGTTATCAGATGAAACAACTTTCTGAGTTTTCCTATTGGCTCTTCAGCCCTCTTCGGGTGTTACTCTTCTCGAGACTCACTGCGCCATTCCAGACCTCCGAGAAGGTTATCGATAATTTGGCCTAAATTGCTCAAGAGCTACTACGGCTAATTATCGATTGTCTATTTCTCACGTTTTTTAATCTTTTTTTGGACGTGAGTGTTCCAATTAGGTATAACAATTTGTTATTTCAAGTTGTAATTAATCCCTAATATTACATTTTGATTAATGATATTAACATACTTATCAAAAAAAAAAAAATATCCATTAATCTTATAAAACTTGCAACCTTCAAAAATTCGAAATCAATATCTATTGGTGTAGAATTATAACCACTTAACCATTATACCATGCTTTTAATTTTTCCATATATCCCCATTTGTACTAATTTGGAATTTGGCCCAGTAATAGAATATCCTTGATAAAAAATATCCACTCCTCCCAAAGAAAAAAAACGAAATCTTCGTGAATATATACCAACAAAGTTTAATTGTTTTGTTATAGCTTATCACCCCCCCCCCCCCCCCCATTCAACATGCTTTTTGGATGTGTGTTTTTTTTATTTCTTGCATTATTAAGTTATAAACTAATTATCAGTTTTCAAAAAAAGAGATAGTCGCTAATCGGGCGGTAACCTAACGTCTAACGCCTAAAATGTCTAATCGGAAACCTAAATTATAACTAGACGGTCTAAACGTTTATAAGATTAAATAATATATTGAATATATGCAACAAAATATATGAAATATCATGATTTATAAATAATAAAATTCATTTTTATTTATTATCATGATTTTATAATATAATATACGAATTATCATAATTTTTAAATAATAAATATTATATTAAATTATTAATATAATATTATGATTTTCTAGACGGACTAAAAGGTAGTCGGCACAGTTCATGGGAATATAGCACCTAGACGGAGCCTAAGCAGCCGTCTAAACCATCCATCTTTTACTTAATCGTTAAGTTTTAATCTCGACCGTTCAACCAAATATCCTAATGGATAAAACATTATCCAAATATTCTAATGAATAAACATGTTTGATATTATCCAAATATCTTAGTGGATAAACATCATCCAAATATCATAATGGATAAACATTATCCAAATATCATAATGGATAAACATGTTTGATGTTATCCAAATATCTTAATGGATACACATCATCCAAATATCCTATTGAATAAACATTGATAGTATCATCTAACAATTTTAATCTTAAAAGTGATCTCAACCGTTGATCTTTACTTCTTAATTAAGTAAATTTAATGATGAAGATAGTTTCATAGATTTAAAGAATATCAATCCCAAAAGAAAACACGTAAATATAATAGGATCAAAATATATATTCCTACATTATTTTGTTTTAGGTGGCCGAAGATCTTGCTCTTTTGTATATTAATGTTATACATATTACAACAAAACTGATAATTATAACAATACTTGTTATATAAAAATTGGATTACGACACGAACTTGAATATTGTCGGAATGCTGGATGCTTCTGTTTGTATTATGATTTTGTTGGAATATTATCCGATCCATTGACATATGATTATTGTAGACATATATATTAAAGTTTATATCTTAAAAAAAGAAAACTAAATTATATATATATATAGTTAATTAACGAAATTGACTCAAATGGTTGAAGAATCCATAAAGGAACTCCGGTTCGATATTCCTACCAGGACAAAATTATTAGAAGAAAAAAACTTGACGGAACTGAAAATCCCCAACCTTAACACTTATTAAAGAGAGGATACTTATGCACTTTAATACTTGACAACGACGAACGGAATAAAGCTTAAAAATAAAGTCTCAACGTCCAAAGGAGCTGGATTACGACCACCACGACCATTCATGTTGCTCACAATTCCTCCATTAACGCCAAGAAAATCCAAAGTCAACCTATCAGAGCCTCCCATGCTAAGATTGTTACCAGAATGAAGGTTGTAAATGCTGCTACCGGTCCGGCCTTGTTGATATGTCGCAGCTAGTGTGTTCTCTAGACCCTGAAGGTTTTCATTCTCATTATCACCAAAGTCACTAATGAGGAAACTTGACAAAGATGAAGAAGTTTACCCTCTTAGCAAAGCAGAAGGATCATTGTTATCAGCACCATCAGCGAAAATAGAAGGAACACTTGTCTTATAAGAGTTATTGATGTTGTCCTGAAAGTATCCGAGGTTGAACAAGTTGTTGTTGTTGTTGTTGTTGTTATTTTTGATGTTATTTGCGAGGCTAATCAGACCATGCTGGTTCATGAGACTCTGATCGTTGTGTGCCAACAATCCTTGGTTCGAAGGACATTGCATGAGGAAATTGGTTGGGTCGAGATTTGGGTTTGTGGGTCGAGAAACGAAGTTTTGAAACTTTCTGGAAGCCGAATGGTTCAGATTGTAACCTGCAGCTAGAGGGGTAAACCCAGTGTTCGAGCAGTTACTGAAACGGTTATGAGAGACAACAGACGCATCACCGCCGTAAGAGCAATGTCTGCCACCAGCGACTGCCGCCATTGCTTTGAAGCTCACAGGAAGGTTTCTTGGTGACTCATGTACTAATGCATCACAGAATGCCTTATGCTTAGTGTAACTGTCTCTCCTGCAATTAACACCACCAAAAATGAATGAAGATCTGGTCAATATTACAGTATATGTATAATATGACAATATATGTATATCAAAAATGAAAACGAAAAATATTTTAATAACATAAACAAAATAAAAAGAAATATAAACTCTAAAAATGTTAATTGTTCATCAACTACTACTATATATCGAGTTGACCACAATATTAATTAAGTAAAGTGGGTGAAGAAGAAGGAAACAAAAAAGGGTCTCAAATTTAGCATTTTTTATTTTTCTCCTTTACTGTCTTCCTCACTTATTATAAATTGATAGATCCTATTTGTATATATGTTTATGTGTTCATGTTCCAATATATATGAAGCTATCTATATGCATAGATTTCAGTCACAAGGCAATATATATAGCTATAGTCAAGCAGAAACCTAGAAAAGACGATATATAGTTTACCTGGAGAAGCGGGTACCACAGTCACATTGATACTTTTTGGTACCACAAATATTGGAGTGAGCTTTCAAATCAGATTGAAGAGCATAACCCTTAGAGCATTTCAAGCAGCTAAACATCTTCTCACAGTGCTTCCGGTAATACTGCTTCTTGATTCCGGTGAGGTCTCCGAGAGCACGTGACAGATCATGGTTGGGGCAGGAGGGATCCGGACACAGATACACCTTCCTCCTCACTTCTTTGTTCGGATTTTGCTTCAGCTTGCATGCAAGCTTGAACAGATCAAGGATTTTGTTCTCTTGGAAATCCTCTGTTGCACACTTCACAAAGGAATTGGTTTGTTGCCATGATCGTCTTTGGAGATAACGCTATCACTTCAGCATCTGCATCTATTCAATTAAAATAAAAATATTGATCACCAGAAAAAAAACCATCAGTCAAGAGACAATAATATATCAGCAAACCGAATAGACCAATGTTCTAGTAAAAATTGTTGAATAGAGTACAAGAATTTCCATATATAAGAGGTATTTACTTGGGTTTACGGGTTTGTTTCTTAGTTGCCTGGGTGGTGGTGGTGGTGGAGCAATGGAGGTTGTTGGATCATTGTCGTCACCATCTCTTCACGGTTAAAGTTGTTTGCTCCAGTGAGAGTGGATGATGATGAAATTGTGTTGTTGTACGACGAGGACATCTTTGCAGGGTCTGCTTTTGCTTGATGTACAAAGTTCCATTAGTAAAATAATTAAAAATGAGAGAAAGGGTGGAAAATGAAATATGATTCAGAAGAAAACGAAATCAAATAATTAGAAGAACATGAAGAAGCCATGGAGATTGACGGCATGAAAAAACAATATAAATATATATATATATATATCACTAGAAGACACTTAGCAGAACAATTATAAATCCAAATAGTTAGATTTAATTTGTAATTTTTGAAAGAAGACATAGTATATGTTATTTTTAAATTGTACGTAAGACGTGGGATGCACAGAAAGAAACCATGAAGGAAAAATGTCAATAAAAAGCTAAAACTCAGAGATAAAGAAAAAAAACCAAGTAGATGATGATGATAATGCTTTGAGGATGATGGAGAAGAAGCCATAGGAAAATATATTATAATTAATATACAAATTATACACCCACGTTAAAGAAAAGCCCTACCTCTTGCTTTCTTTCTCTCTCTATTCTCTCTTACTTTGTTGCTCTGCTCTTTCAATAACCGGGATTGGGTCTAGTAAAATCTTAATATATAGCTACAATCCATTTGCTTTTTGCCATTATAAAGAAAAAATCTAATGTTTAAAGAAATCTAGTACGTTTCAATTATGTAACGCACGGATATTAATTAGTAAAAAGTTTTTTTTCCTTGGTCAACAAAATTTTTTCTTAAAATGGTGAAACTAACTAGTATACTTTAAATTACTCATCGTAATTTTAACCATAATTAATTAACTTTTGTAGTTTAAAAAAACACGCTCCTCTTTATCTAGAAAATAATTTAAAATTTGCTTATTATAATTTTCTGTTATAAAAAAATTCATATATGATTTTATTTTATTAATATTGTTACAGCGTCGTAAAATCAATGTGTAAATTCATTTCCATTTTATATTGAAAAATCTTTAAATAGTTTTACTTTGATTTATAAAATTCGGTAAGTTATTATATTTCTTGAACCATTTTTCAACAAAAAAATGAAGAAAATTACGGTTTGGGTGTCATTGTAAAACAGTGAAATGTGGGAATATGCGAGTGTGGGCTGGGAGCCATCAAAACTGCTCAGATATATCACACCAACAAACATATCACTCGACATAATTTAAAAGAAATATATGTTTTATGTAAAATTTTGTTGTCATCCTAAATTTTTTTTTCCAATCTTAAGATTTTAGGCTTTAGAAATATTGAGTTAGTAATTATCTTAGCTTTTAGTTTTATATAAACTAGGGGTTATCCCGCGCTACACGCAGGTTGTGTATTCAAATATATTTTAATTATATTATTTTTTGTTGGTATTTTTGTTTGCTATTGTAATTTTTTGATTTTTTAGTTTAAATTTTATTTACTGCAAATATAGAAAATATATTTCAGTGGAGAGACAGTGATATTGAAGCAAGTTAGATTCTTCATTTATTTAAAAGTGTAACATATCTGACAATTTTTTATTTCTGATATTGACGTCCACTTATTTATATTTTGCATGTTAAAATATGGTATATAAGCGTGTGATTTGTGTTCCTAGAGCTTATTATAGCACCATCCATGGATTTGTCAAAATATAATCTTGTTGATGGTGTTAAAGCGAGTAATTTTTATGCATTATATTTTTAATGTGTTTAAAATATGTCATAAATGGTAATAGAGACTAAATATTTTTGTGTACATACTTTTAAATATTTTTGGATCGATGCTTGTGAGTTGTGACCATAATGATTAAATTCTTGCGCTCTTCGATGATAAAGATATGACAAAAATTAGCTGCGTATTCATCATATATATATTCCATTTATTGTGCATCAGTAAGAAGTTGCTACACTATTTAAAAAAAAAAAAAATTTGCTCCGTTTACGTGATATTTTCACACTTTTTGTGTAGTAATTTGTTTGATGGCGTGTAATTGCCAAGTCGTAAATCTATCATCACATATGTTTTTACTGTGAATTTTGGAGATTTATTCTATGTATAATGCAAATTTTGCCTAAATCTTTTAAATAATGTTAAATAGTCAATATTTAAGTAAGTATTTAATATATTTATTTAATATTTATTAGTACAAAATTACATGGTTGTTTTGTTTTAATATCACGTAGATTTAGTAGGATGTTCGTCTTTTCATTTGAATGACATATTGGTCAGATTAAGTTTGTATTTTTTTTTGTCATTTGGATATACTATAAATTATGAAATTTTATATTTTTTTCTTTAAGTCAGTTTAATCTTGTGTTGTTCTACATAAAAATGATGTATTGTTCATGTCAAACTCAATACTCAATAGCAATAGGAAGAGAAAGAGGAGATGTCGCAAAGGCACTGATTTTTGTCAGAAGCATGTTAGTTTCGTAGAACCTACGGAGGATCTCGTACAGACTCATCAGGCTTTTGTAACTTCCTCTCCGTAGAATAAAAAAAATGTAAACTCAGCAGTGAAATTTAAGGAAAATGGAACATGTTTGTGTAGTAACATTTGAAAATAACTTATATCTTTTAGCTAATTCTAATCACGTTCTTACCTTAAAATATACAACAGTAATGATTTCCAGCCAAAGATTACTAAACTTTGGAATGAACACAATGTTCATCAGCTAAATCAGGCCATACCCATTTTTAGATGAAATACAAATTAAATAATCTAATATACAATGTCTATTCTTTATGTCTAGTAACATTTGAATATTTAATTTACCTTTTCACTAATTTTAATCATGTAAATGCGATCTTTAACATAAACTACACCACACAAATAATTTCTAGCTAAAGATTACTAAATTTTGGAATGAACACATCAACATCAAACTAAATCAGGTCATACCCCATACTTTTTAATAAGATCATACAAATTTAGGAATATAGTTTGCAGTTACCACAAACCAATTGTTGTAACATTGCTTCTCGTAAGTAAACTAAAACTCAAATTCTTTTTCTTCTGACTATATATAATTCAATTCTACGCAAACTTTAAACCTATTAAATCTTTTACCACTCAGTGTTTAAGATTGCAAACAAAGATGAAGATTAAACGTTTGTTGTGCCTATCACTTGAAGTAACCAGCCCAGTGTGCCTCTGATGCTCTGCATGTCTTCTTCTTGCATCTTCATCATTTCTATCATCAAAAGTCTGTCATCAGCTATGGGACTTGTGCCTCCGATGGTGTGTCATCTTCATCCTAAGCTTGTCCTCATTGTTGCTATCATCGCTTAAATGGAGTACCTTCTCCTATGCCTCCTGGATTTCTTACCTTTCCACCTCTCGCAGGCATCTGAATTAGTGTGAATGCCTTCGGTGCTGACTGTGAATTTTTCTTGACTTTCTTCTCACCTCAGAGCTAGTATCACTTGCTGAGCCAGATTCAGGCACACTTCTTTATCTTCGTTTATTACTTCCTTTCTGTGGTTTCAGTATCAGATTTAGCTTTGGCAGCCGCCTCTAGCTGCTGCTCCCAATGCAAAGGAGCTTCTTTGTTCTCCAAATTTTCTTTTCTTGTACTCCACAGAGCCGTTCCTAACCTCTCATAGACCCAAAAGCAACTAAAAATGTTTTAATTCAAATGAAAATAACTAATATCATTGTCATTCATATAAAATCTAATAATCACTTTTAGTAGAAATATTTTTGTAACTAATTAAAAATAGGCAAAAACTAGATATTGCATATATAATAAAGTCCAAAAAAGAATGATGTAATAAATATGTTGATTTTGATTTGTGTGTATTTGTTTAGAGATATTTATTACTATAATAAATTCAAACTCAAAATAGGACTCCAATAAAAATTCATATAAATTAATTAGGCCCGTAGGCGAATGTTTCATTTTTGTTAATGTGGGCACGGCCCTGGTACTCCACCATCTGAATGAACTTCTTGCAGTCCATTTGGATCGAAAAAGTAGCTGAAAATCTGCATTTTGGTATGAATATAACCAAAAGTACATCTCACAAAAAAGCGGAAAAACAATGCTAGCTCTTCCGTCAACAGCCCATTAAGGCTGATTATACAATCGGCAACACAAAATAATGAGTTATTGAATGGACAATCTTGCTAAAGCACTAAAACTAATTGTGATGTTGATAAAAAACTCCTACAGAACTTATCAAAAATATACTTTCAGCAAGATTTCAGTCGGTGTTGCTCTTAGCATTTCACTTTAATCTGCGTAAAGACCAAGAGAGATCTAAAATAATCTACTCATCCCCAACCCTCCAATCACTCTTAACATAAATTGGAAAGGGAGAAGCTTACCATTGTTGAACCGAGGTCACCAATCTCTTGCTGGAGATAATGTAAGATATTTTCACATTTGATTAAAAAGAGATAAGACTCATATCTAGATAAAAAAATTCACAAGATAAAAGAAAGAAAGCATGAATCCCGAATCCATGAAGCAGTGCCTTAAAGGAGACCCACGTCAGAATGATGAAGAAGTGGAGCTGAAAGTGGCGAATTTACCACACATATTTATCGAATGATATGGTTTATAAACATATTGATCGGAGCCCTCAAGATACATTGAGATTGGCATAAATGGAATCTGTAACATGGGGAGATGCACATATGTTTGAGGTGGATGAACAAATGACAGAAACAAGGGATGAAAGATGCCTACATAATGAATTGATACTTAATGGTCAATGATGTTTTGTGGATGGATCCTGGAAGGAGGGTGATCAATGGACGGGACAAAGATGGTATAGTTGTTTTGAGAGAGATGAGAATTTTTTGATGGGGGCAATGAATATCAGAGCAAGTATATCCCCATTACATGCAGAATTCGAAGCCCTAGTGTGGACTATGGAGTGCATGAAGTATCATCAGCACACCCACATTATGTTCGCAACGGACTGTTCAGAATTGGTGAAGATAGTGTCGGAACCAGAAGAATGGCCAGCTTTCTCGATTCACATAGAAGAGTTCCAAGTAAGAAGGGAGTTCTTCATAGCATTCAAACTCATTCATATACCGCGCACAAGTAATTTGATGGCAGACAGACTAGCACGGAGTGTGCGTCTCAGATCGTCGCATATAATCCATGTTGGACCGGAGCCACCAATTTGGATTAATGATAGTTAGGTTTCAATAGTGTTTCTTGTTGACAAAAAAATAAAAAAATTTATCGAGCGATTCGTGGCGAAACGTATTTAAGTCGATCTTGTGGTACCTGGTCGAATCGTCTTCTCCGTGAAAGTCCAACCTCATCTCCCGGATGCTTCCGGAGCTTGATGTTGCTTTCCTTGACGTAAGTAACAATTTTCTTCCTTTTGAGATCAGATTTGAGGAAGAAACCCAAATTCATATATAGCTTCGGTTGTTGATTTTTACAGGTAGAGATAGATATTGATTCCAAGGCTCTGCGTGTGGATAAAGCTGTAGCAGTTGTGAGTGTTGCATGAGGAAGAAGAACACGCTTAAGGGCACCAGTTCAAGTACCTTGCAAGTTGTGAAGTGATGATGTGGAGTACATTTATAACTAATGAAAATCAATTATAAGAAACTACAAAAAATATTCTAAGCATAGAAGATTTTTTATTTTTCAAAACGGGCATAAATTTTAGGAACAGAGAGTTAGTAAAACACATATCCAAAATGTCGAAGGACAGACAACAAAACCTAACAGATACTTGTTGATTTCAACAACCCATCTGTAACATGTCGACAAATACAGTTAGACAATAAAAATTCGTTGCTAAGTGTATATGTTTTGGCACTAAGGATAATATGTGGGCACATTTGTATAGATGAAAATACAACAAATGTGTGAGAATTTCAGAGCATAATGGGCTTACATGGATACATCACGGAAGCAGATCAAATGTTCTTACTGTGTGAATGTTTATTGCTTTAGAAAAATCACAATAAATCTTGAAAGGCAATAAGCTACTTGATATAATTGACAAATGCAAGTAGAAAACACAACCTGATATGATATGCATCGGTTCTATCCAAACCAGTAGCGGTTATCCAAGTGCCACCGCACAAAAAGTTCCGACTCCCAACAACTTTTGCTACCTGGAAGAATCTGGACTAAGTGTTACCTCCACACCAAGACAACAACCCATTGCAAAAGCTGCACCCCTGATTTTAAGAACATTTCTTCGCCATCTAGATTTTGATGTAGCCTTGGACTTGATGTGATATATCTGAACTCCATGGTTATATGTTACGAAGGGTACCTGAATTAAGAATTACAAATCCAAAAACTTTCATTCCAGAAGAGCAGAGAACACTACAAAAGTTGAAAGTGATCGTCTTTCCATTACCTCCTCGCCGGCTTTGCAACATTCTTCAGTGAGCTGCCGCTTCTATCTTCATCGGACAAACCTTTTGTGGTAAAGGAATTGTGTCACATCCCACTCTCACTCCCACCCTCTTTAAAAAAAAAAAAAGAGGTGGACCAATTTGTTGACAAATTGGTGAGTGGAAATCAAATGGGCAAAACACAATGATGAAGTGTTAATCATGGTGAGAATTCAATCATTAATCCACCTTTTCCACCATATAATTTCGTCCTCCACTCTTCAAGACTCATCAAACATTTTTTCTGATCAAAAACATCTTCTTGAGCACCTCCAAGAGACAGTTTCGAGTTGCCAATTTGTAGGCCGAATAACCGTCGACTCAGGCAGAACCAGATCACGATCCTTATACCTATGGAAAGCCCTTGTTCTCTAGTTTCTGTAGCTTCTTTCCGATCGTAATTCCGAGGTATATTCTGTTCGCAATCTCTCTTTGAATATTGAGCAAAATCATACCGAAAATCTAAACCCAGAATTGTTGGACTGATTTCAGAGTGGATTTTAAGGCTGAATATAAGGAATCAGGAGACGTACCTTATATCATTGGAAAGCCCTGGATCTTAGCTTTCTATAGCCGCCAAGTTTGATCTGATAGGAGGTATGTGCGGAAAGTTATCGTCGTTTTCGTGAGACTGGTCAGAATTATGATACGTCAACTTTAACTGCAGATTGACAACTGCTCAGGACGACCCAGATTACGATCTTGGTACCATTGGAAAGATCTATCTCTCATCTTTCCATAGACACCGGTCTTGCGTCGTTAGGAGGTATGGTTCGCGAGTTATAAGCGTTTGAATAAGAGTGGTCAAAACTGTCAAAAACAGTTTTTGCAGAAACTCTAATTCCAGTTTCGGGTTGAGACTTTGTAGGACTGATTCCGATCGCGTCTGAAGGTGTTAGGAGACGATCTACATATGCCTGGATAGATCTCACTGCAAGGAATCCACAGCAATTTGCGGATCATCATTCGGAGGTATGATGCTCCCGAAATTGTACCTACAAGTTGAGAAAATATCATTTATTTCAAAACGCCCGAAACGCACTTTTCTTGAAACGCAGATTTCAAACGCGATTCTTCAACCGCCAAACGCCAGTAGCTTAAGTCTCAACCTCAGAATACTAAAAAATAGTGTTTCGACCGCAACCGCTCGAAACGCTATTTTTCGAACCGCTTCAACCGCTATTTTTCCGCCAACCCGAAAAACGCTAAGGTGCGGGTGGTGTCTAAGTAATTCAATACTAGTTTACCAATAGGTGGTTATGCATGTTAAGTCTTGAAATAGGAATTGTTTGATTATGTGTTTGATGCTAAGTAGAAAGTATGGTAAAAGTAAATGATAGTAAACTATGGTAAAAGTAAATATTGGTAAAGTATGGTAAAAGTGAATGATGGTAAAGTATGGTAAAAGTGAATGATGGTAAAGTATGGTAAAAGTTAATGATGGTAAAGGATGATAAAAGTTAATGATAGTTCTGCGGA
Organism: Orychophragmus violaceus; assembly: GCA_030180135.1. NCBI lineage: Eukaryota > Viridiplantae > Streptophyta > Magnoliopsida > Brassicales > Brassicaceae > Orychophragmus > Orychophragmus violaceus. The sequence goes on along the minus strand of CM058229.1, from coordinate 84,886,336 downwards.
CGATCGCGTACGTTAGCCCGTTGCAGAACTTTGTTTGTTGGACTACGGACGATCGCGTATGTAAGCCCGTTGTAGTCCATGCCGTGATGTTAGCTCTGCGGACGATCGCGTCTGTTAGCCCGTTGCAGAGCTTGTTTTATTGGACTGCGGACGATCGCGTACGTAAGCCCGTTGCAGTCCAATAGGGCCGAAAATGGGCCGGTGACGGGGAGGTTCCATACCCAAAACGCGTGAAAGGGGTTGGCTCCGCCGTCAGTAAAGAATATGAAAAATAAAGTAAAAAGTAAAGAAGTAAAGTTAAGTAAAGAAGTGAAATGTTAAGTTAATATTGTGAAACGTGTAAGTATTAATAAGTGATTATATGGTGATATGTGTAAAGTATGAATAAGTGATTGTGTTGCGATATGTGTAGTATAATTAATTGAGTGAAGTATGACTTATTTCTTGGTTTAATATGTATAAGTGCTTATTGTTTTTCGAGTATTAGGGTTCCTTAGATATCATCAACACTGGGTAACTTGTTACTCAGCCCCCCTACTTCACCCTTTCAGGTGTCAGAGAAATTGCAGAGTAGCGGCTCGAGGTGGTATTTGCTCGGATGCTCGTTTTATCGCGGATTGTGTGTTATGTTTTCAAAAGACTACATATATATATATATATATATATATATTTAAAAACATCGGTGTGTATTTGAAAGATGGATTTGGAACGAAGTGTGTTTTATTAAATGATTCGAGACTTATTTAAATAATATATTGTTTAAGTTTATTATAAAATAATTTTAAAGTTCTAGATGACTTGCCGTCTCCGCCAAGTAAGCGGGACGGGCGCCACAAAGTGGTATCAGAGCCTAGGTTAAAGGCCACTCCGATTCTAACACGGAGGGTCACCTTAAAAAAAAAAAAGTATATATGTATTTAAAGTATTTTCAATTTTTGAGAAAGAGTTTTTCTTTTTTAAAAGTAAAAGAGCACCGACAGTACCACACTTGAGTAAGTAAATTTGTGAAGTTGTATTTCTTTAAGGATATCCTAATCTTTAAGTTATCTTCACAGAATGGCTCGTGGAGGAGCACGTAGGGGAAGAGGACGTGGACTTCAAGGTCCAAATGATGATGAGAGTGTTGAGCGTACATCAAGCACTGAGCAAAGCACCCATAATGGAGATCAGATGCCAGTTCAGGGAGTGGACCCTGCAGTGCTGAGGTCTGTAGTGATGGATTCACTCAGAGAGATGTTTGGACACGGACATTTTCCGATTCCGGTAGTTGGTCACGCACCAGGGATAGCTGCAGCTCAGGCCGCTGCACCACCACCTCCGCCACCTCCGCCGCCCCCTCATGGTGTCCCAGCGATGCGCATGCCCGCTCATGATCTAAGACAAGACTATTGGAAGATTCTTAAGATGATGAGAGATTTTGGAACTGTATCTTTCCATGGCGGCTCGGACCCGATAGCAGCTGACAATTGGAGGAAACAGTTGGAAAGAAACTTTGGGTCAGTACGTTGTCCGCTTGAGTACCGAGTGACTATAGAATCAAGCTTTTTATTGGATGAGGCTCAGATTTGGTGGGAAGGAATAGAGAGAGAAGCACCTCCAGGCTACACGATTCCATGGGACACTTTCCGTGAGGAGTTTACGAAGAAGTACTTCCCCCAAGAGACCATAAATGAGCTGAAGATGGAATTTCTGACCCTTAGCCAAGGGAATAAGACGGTTAGGGAGTATGAGCGGGAGTTCAGTAGACTCAGAAGGTTTGCTGTTGGTGACACAGATGAACAGTCACTAATTCAGAAATTTATGATGGGATTGAGATTGGACATCCGCAAGATTTGTCAGATCCGCGATTATGGAAACCTCATCGAGTTGGTAGAGAGAGCTTCATTGACAGAGAAAACAAATGAAGCTGAGAACAAGGTGGTCAAGAATGCTCCCCATAGGATCACCAAACCACAAGAACCGCCAAAGCATCATCAATATGGTAATCACAGTGGTCTACCGGCAAGGATGTGTGGTATGTGTGGAAAGAGTCATAGTGGACTATGCTTGCATAAATCAGGTGCGTGCTACAAATGTGGACGTTTTGGTCACCACCAACGTGATTGTAATGTTTTCTCGGGAACGTGCAACATCTGTGGAAAGTATGGGAATCGTGCAAAAGATTGCAGAGTGAGGACAAGAGGACCAGAGCCAGCTAACCAAGCTAGAGAGCAGTTGCCGCCGCCTCCAAAGAGGCCAACTATTGCGCCTCGTGTTTATGTTGCTGGAGATCACGAGGGTGCAGAGCCGATTGCTGGTAAGTAGTTAAAAATTTAATACTTCTTAAAATTTCCTTGTGAGAGTCTTGAAGTAAATTAGTGTTTGTGAGTCCAAGTTGCTTAGCATAGTAAATCGTGTAGGATCGGTTCTTATTGGGGAGGTAGCAGCTTACACCTTATTTGATTCTGGTGCTTCACATAGTTTCGTGAGCCCATCATTCACGAAGTATTGGGAATTCAAAGGGAAAATCGTGGAAAGGCCTTGGAAGATAGAGACTGCAGGGAAAGAAAAAGTGCAATCCGAGAGGTTCTTCAAAGATGTCCCAGTTTTGATAGGAGGAGAAAAGTTACTTGGGAACCTTGTGGAATTGGAGTTGCACCGCTACGATGTGATCTTGGGCATGGATTGGTTGACTCACCATAAAGCATTATTGGATTGCCCGAAGAACCAAGTAACTTTTGCAAGACCCGATGGTAGACTCATATTTCAAGGGGTGAAAGCACAGAACGGAGTTCCCATAATATCTATGATCCAAGCAGAGGAATTAATAAGGAAAGGAAATGAAGCATACCTTGCGGTCATATCAATGGAAGGAGGGGAATCCATAAAGGAATTGGACACTATCCCCGTAGTGGCAGATTACGCAGAAGTATTTGAACCGCTTAAAGGACCGCCACCAACGCGAGGAGATGCGTTTACCATTGAGTTAGAGCCGGGAACAGCTCCCATCGCTCGAGCCCCATACCGTTTGGCACCAGCAGAAATGGCTGAGTTAAAGGAGCAGTTAGAAGATCTTACTGACAAAGGGTTTATTAGACCTAGTAGCTCGCCATGGGGAGCGCCGGTGTTGTTTGTCAAGAAGAAGGACGGAAGTTTCAGGCTTTGCATCGACTACCGAGGGCTAAATAAGGTGACCATTAAGAACAAGTACCCGTTGCCACGTATTGATGAGTTGTTGGATCAGCTACAAGGAGCTTCATGGTTCTCAAAAATTGACCTAGCATCAGGATACCATCAGATTCGGATAGCTGAAGAGGACATAAGAAAAACAGCATTCCGAACCAGATATGGACACTACGAGTTCGTGGTAATGCCATTTGGATTGACCAATGCCCCAGAAGCGTTTATGAAGTTGATGAACAATGTCTTCCGAGAGTACCTGGATAAGTTTGTGATTGTGTTCATCGATGACATCCTTATATACTCGCACAGTCGCGAAGAGCACGAAGAGCATCTTAAATTTGTGTTAAGCAAGCTTCGAGAGCAGAGATTGTATGCAAAGCAAAGCAAATGTTGTTTCTGGCAGAGAAAAATCGGATTCCTTGGTCATGTAGTTTCCGAAGCAGGAGTAGCAGTGGACCCAGAAAAGATTACATCCATCACCAACTGGCCGACTCCTACCTGTGCCACGGAAGTTCGCAGTTTTCTTGGGTTGGCAGGTTACTACAGGAAGTTTGTAAGAGGATTCGCCAGTTTGTCTAAACCAATGACTCAACTCACAGGAAAGGGGGTGAAATTTGTGTGGTCAAAAGAATGTGAAGAAAGTTTCAGAAAGTTGAAGGAGCATTTGACCCAAACACCGATATTGGTACTTCCAAGGACAGGAGTTCTATATAAAGTGTATACGGATGCATGTGGATCAGGATTGGGATGCGTACTCATGCAAGAGGAGCAAGTAATTGCTTACGCATCAAGACAATTGCGAAAGCACGAGATGAACTATCCTACTCATGATCTAGAGCTTGCGGCAGTGGTCTTCGCTCTAAAAATTTGGCGTGCTTATCTGTATGGAGAAAAAGTTCAAGTATTTACTGATCATCAAAGTTTAAAGTACGTGTTCACTCAGAGTGATTTAAACCTAAGACAGCGAAGATGGACGGAGATGATGGCTGATTATGATTTGGATATCATATATCACCCGGGAAAAGCTAACCAAGTAGCAGATGCTCTAAGCAGAAGAAAGGAAGCAGTGTCTAAGGTCAAAGGAATGGAGGAACTCTCAGCAACGCTTGCATGTTTAAGTTTGTGTGCCACCACGGTTCAAGAGGATGCAGTTGGCATAGAAGCATTGAACCAAGCAGACCTATTATGGAAAATCCGAGAGGCACAAAAAGAAGATGCGACTTTGAAGAGAACACTGGAAAATGATTTGCCTGGCTATGACGTGATGGCTAATGGAACAGTTTTGTTTAAGAATCGGGTTTGTGTGCCAGACAATAAGGATTTGAAGGCAGAGATTTTGCAACACGCCCATCAGTCTCGATTTTTGATACATCCTGGCAATAACAAAATGTATCAAGATTTGAAGAGATATTACCATTGGAACGGAATGAAGAGGGATGTTGCTAAGTGGGTATCGGAGTGTCATGTGTGCCAGTTGGTAAAAGCTGAGCGGAGATTACCGAGTGGGCTATTACAAAGCTTACCAATCCCACAATGGAAATGGGATATGATCACAATGGATTTTGTAAGCGGGCTACCAAGGTCCGAGGGCAACAATGATGCTATTTGGGTGATTGTGGATCGACTAACAAAATCGGCTCATTTCTTACCCATTAAGATGTCAGATAAAATTGGCAAATTGATCGAGAAGTATCAGAACGAGATCGTCAAGTTGCATGGTGTTCCAGTGAGTATTGTTTCCGACAGAGATCCGAGGTTTTCATCAGAATTTTGGCAGGCCTTTCAGAAAGCGTTGGGAACCAAAGTACACATGAGTACCGCATATCATCCTCAAACAGATGGTCAGTCAGAACGGACAATTCAGACGCTAGAAGATATGTTAAGAGCATGTATGCTGGATTGGGAAGGTTCTTGGGTACGTTATTTGCCTTTGGCTGAATTCGCGTATAACAATAGTTATCATGCAAGCATTGGTATGTCGCCATACGAGGCACTATATGGGAGGCCTTGTCGCACACCTTTGTGTTGGACCGAAGTGGGGGAGCGACGTGACATGAACATGGAAATCGTCCAAGAAACTGTAGCTCAGGTAGAGTTGCTTCGAGATAGACTTAAAGAAGCCCATGATCGTCAGAAAGGGTACGCAGATAAAAGGAGAAAAGATTTGGAGTTCGCAGTGGGTGACGAGGTGTACTTAAAAATGAGGACATTCCGAGGAGCAGATAAGTGGAGAAAGTTAAAGAAGCTTAAGCCGCGATACATGGGTCCTTATGTTATCACCGAGAGGATCGGAGCAGTGGCTTACAGATTAGACTTACCTCCAGAGATGTCGGACTTTCATAATGTCTTTCATATCTCAGTTCTACGAAAGGTTGTCCGTGAACCAGAGTTGATCATTTCAGAACGGCCAGAGGATTTAGATAAAAACTTGTCGATTCCGGCAAAACCAGTAAAAGTTTTGGACCGTAAGCAGGCTCATGAGAAGGGTGGAAAAGCATGGAGAGTACAAGTATGCTGGGAACGAGATGGTATTAAGGAAATAACTTGGTAATCAGAAGAGCGGATGAAAGCAGATCACCCTGCGTTTTTTTAAGACCTAGTGGGATGAGGGTCTAACCGCTCAATTCGAGGACGAATTTTTTTGAAGTTGGGGAGAATTGTCACATCCCACTCTCACTCCCACCCTCTTTAAAAAAAAAAAGAGGTGGACCAATTTGTTGACAAATTGGTGAGTGGAAATCAAATGGGCAAAACACAATGATGAAGTGTTAATCATGGTGAGAATTCAATCATTAATCCACCTTCTCCACCATATAATTTCGTCCTCCACTCTTCAAGACTCATCAAACATTTTTTCTGATCAAAAACATCTTCTTGAGCACCTCCAAGAGACAGTTTCGAGTTGCCAATTTGTAGGCCGAATAACCGTCGACTCAGGCAGAACCAGATCACGATCCTTATACCTCTGGAAAGCCCTTATTCTCTAGTTTCTGTAGCTTCTTTCCGATCGTAATTCCGAGGTATATTCTGTTCGCAATCTCTCTTTGAATATTGAGCAAAATCATACCGAAAATCTAAACCCAGAATTGTTGGACTGATTTCAGAGTGGATTTTAAGGCTGAATATAAGGAATCAGGAGACGTACCTTATATCATTGGAAAGCCCTGGATCTTAGCTTTCTATAGCCGCCAAGTTTGATCTGATAGGAGGTATGTGCGGAATGTTATCGTCGTTTTCGTGAGACTGGTCAGAATTATGATACGTCAACTTTAACTGCAGATTGACAACTGCTCAGGACGACCCAGATTACGATCTTGGTACCATTGGAAAGATCTATCTCTCATCTTTCCATAGACACCGGTCTTGCGTCGTTAGGAGGTATGGTTCGCGAGTTATAAGCGTTTGAATAAGAGTGGTCAAACTGTCAAAAACAGTTTTTGCAGAAACTCTAATTCCAGTTTCGGGTTGAGACTTTGTAGGACTGATTCCGATCGCGTCTGAAGGTGTTAGGAGACGATCTACATATGCCTGGATAGATCTCACTGCAAGGAATCCACAGCAATTTGCGGATCATCATTCGGAGGTATGATGCTCCCGAAATTGTACCTACAAGTTGAGAAAATATCATTTATTTCAAAACGCCCGAAACGCACTTTTCTTGAAACGCAGATTTCAAACGCGATTCTTCAACCGCCAAACGCCAGTAGCTTAAGTCTCAACCTCAGAATACTAAAAAATAGTGTTTCGACCGCAACCGCTCGAAACGCTATTTTTCGAACCGCTTCAACCGCTATTTTTCCGCCAACCCGAAAAACGCTAAGGTGCGGGTGGTGTCTAAGTAATTCAATACTAGTTTACCAATAGGTGGTTATGCATGTTAAGTCTTGAAATAGGAATTGTTTGATTATGTGTTTGATGCTAAGTAGAAAGTATGGTAAAAGTAAATGATAGTAAACTATGGTAAAAGTAAATATTGGTAAAGTATGGTAAAAGTGAATGATGGTAAAGTATGGTAAAAGTGAATGATGGTAAAGTATGGTAAAAGTTAATGATTGTAAAGGATGATAAAAGTTAATGATAGTTCTGCGGACGATCGCGTACGTTAGCCCGTTGCAGAACTTTGTTTGTTGGACTACGGACGATCGCGTATGTAAGCCCGTTGTAGTCCATGCCGTGATGTTAGCTCTGCGGACGATCGCGTCTGTTAGCCCGTTGCAGAGCTTGTTTTATTGGACTGCGGACGATCGCGTACGTAAGCCCGTTGCAGTCCAATAGGGCCGAAAATGGGCCGGTGACGGGGAGGTTCCACACCCAAAACGCGTGAAAGGGGTTGGCTCCGCCGTCAGTATAGAATATGAAAAATAAAGTAAAAAGTAAAGAAGTAAAGTTAAGTAAAGAAGTGAAATGTTAAGTTAATATTGTGAAACGTGTAAGTATTAATAAGTGATTATATGGTGATATGTGTAAAGTATGAATAAGTGATTGTGTTGCGATATGTGTAGTATAATTAATTGAGTGAAGTATGACTTATTTCTTGGTTTAATATGTATAAGTGCTTATTGTTTTTCGAGTATTAGGGTTCCTTAGATATCATCAACACTGGGTAACTTGTTACTCAGCCCCCCTACTTCACCCTTTCAGGTGTCAGAGAAATTGCAGAGTAGCGGCTCGAGGTGGTATTTGCTCGGATGCTCGTTTTATCGCGGATTGTGTGTTATGTTTTCAAAAGACTACATATATATATTTAAAAACATCGGTGTGTATTTGAAAGATGGATTTGGAACGAAGTGTGTTTTATTAAATGATTCGAGACTTATTTAAATAATATATTGTTTAAGTTTATTATAAAATAATTTTAAAGTTCTAGATGACTTGCCGTCTCCGCCAAGTAAGCGGGACGGGCGCCACAAATTGCCCAGAATCTCTTCCATATTCTTGAACCAAGGCCAATGGCTAGCTGATGTTCCACCACTGCTCATCTGTAAAGAAACCTCGATAGTGCTTAGCACTAGCCCAAGACCGTAATACCCGAGAGACCCGAAATAACCCTTTTAAGTACGAAGAAATTTATGGAAGAATACTTAGAGAAATTTGGAGACACTTAGAAAACTTTAGAGAACTTAAGAAGAATGACACTCTTTCTTTAAACTTGTTTTTATTTCACTTTCTTTAACTTCTTGTGCATGTTACAAATGAGGGGGTGAGGAGGTATTTATAGCCTCCATAAGAGTCTTACATAATAATCTAGATACTTCTATTACAACCTCCTTATCCTAGATATTTCATAAGTCTCTAGAATTCTCTAATATTAATCTCTTACAAATATCTAGATTTTTTACTAAACAACATCTAGACTTTTCTACAATAATATCTTGCATAATTATCTCTTAGAATTCTCTAGAACATTTAGAGGAGGTGATGATCTCTAATGATGTTTCTAGAGAAATTCTAGAACTTGGGCTTAACTTTGGGTTTAGTCCAATTAGAGTAATTGGATTATGAACCCATTATTAAGCTTGATCCAAAATCAAGTTTAACTTCAATACTCCCCCTTAAACTTGATTTTGTCAACCATCCCGAGCTTTGAACGAAGTAGCTCGAACTGACCTTTCGGTAATGACTTGGTGAAGAAATCTGCAACGTTGTCTTCACTTCGAACCTCCAAAGCTTCAATCGTTCCATCAAGCACCTTTTCTCGTATGAAGTGATGCTCCAATTCAATGTGCTTCGTCCTTGCATGAAACACTGGATTATTAGCCAACTTGATAGCACTTTGGTTGTCTCCGTAGATGGCAACCGGCTTATTGATTGGCTCGAACAAATCTTCAAGGAGTCTTCGAAGCCATATACACTCTTGAGCTGCGAGTGTTGAAGCTTTATACTCCGCTTCAGTGGTAGACAATGACACAGTTGCTTGCTTCTTGCTGCACCACGAAACGCTCGTATCTCCACATAAGAACATATAGCCTGAAGTAGATTTTCGATCATCTAGATCTCCACCAAAGTCAGCATCGGTGAAACCATAGAGTGAAACCTTGGCATTGTACTTGTAAAACAATCCCATGCCAAGAGTTGTCTTCACATACTTCAAGATCTTCTTTGCCGCTTCTAGATGTGGCTTCCTTGGTTCTTGCATAAACCGACTTACAAGACCAACCGCAAAGGAAATATCAGGTCTTGTAATGGTTAAGTATAGAAGACTTCCGATAAGAGAGAGATAAAGTCGAGGATCGGGTAGTAAGGATCCTTCATCGCGTTTAAGCTTTATATTCACATCCATCGGAGTAGTACGCGTCTTTCCCTCGTGTACGCCAAACTTCTCAATAATTCTTCTTGCATAACTTTGTTGGCCGATGAATATTCCATCCTTTACCCTTTCAACCTCCAAACCAAGAAAGTTGTTCAGCTCACCCTACTTCTTCATCTCAAACCTTATCGACATATCCTCTTGTAGACGAGCTATTTCAGCATCATCATTCCCCGTAATTATCATATCATCCACGTAAAGAAGGACTACCACGTGGACTCCTCCATTCTTCTTGAAGAATAGACTCGGATCAGAATTTGATGGCACATACCCGCAAAACTGAAGAAACTGAGCAAGCTTTCCATACCAGGCTCGTGGAGCTTGTTTTAACCCATACAAAGCCTTCTTGAGCTTGCACACATAATCAGGATGCTCTCGTGATTTGAAACCAAGTGGTTGCTCCATAAAGATAGTCTTATCAAGTTCTTCATATAGAAATGCATTTTTCACGTCTAGTTGCCATAACTTCCAACCAAAGCTTGCAGCTAAAGATAAAAGTGAACGTACCGTAGTCATCTTTGCTACTGGGCTGAAGGTCTCATCATAATCTTCTCCATACTTCTGAGAGAACCCTCGAGCAACCAACCTTGCTTTAAATCTGTCAATGCTCCCATCTGTCTTCCGCTTAATTCGATATACCCATTTGCAAGAAACGGGTTGGACGTCCTTCGGTTTTGGAACCAAATCCCAAGTTTCATTCTTCATGAGAGCATTCATCTCTTCATTCATTGCGGTCTCCCACTCGGTCACACCTTTTGCTTCATCATAAGATGATGGTTCTTCTTCATCTAATGGAGCTGCAAAGTAGCATGAGTAAGTAGTGACAAACCTGTCATCCCTGAACCGAGCAGGCCTAACAATGATCCTTTTAGGCCGTTGATTAGCCATCGAACCATGGTCTTCCTCATCATCTTCTTCTTGGTCACTGCTCCCCCTTTCACCTTGTGTCTCCTTTTCAAGACTTCCACTTCCACTTGGAACTTTGAGAACTGGTTCATCTACCTTGGAGGAACTTGCACCATCTTGCTCAACCAAGACTTGAGGTGGTCCATAAAATGAGGAAACTTCATCAAAGACAACATCACGAGACACAATGTACTTATGTGTCTCAGGATCCATACACCTCCAACCCTTCCTTTGCTCATCATAACCAACAAAGATGCACTTCTTCGCCTTCGCCTCTAGCTTGGTCCTTTGAGAGTCAAAAACATGGACGTAGCAGATTGATCCAAATATTCTGAGATGTTTCACCGTTGGCTTCTTCCCATGAATCATCTCATAAGGGGACTTCATATTGTTTGGGCTTAGTGGCATCCGATTAATGACATAAGCTGCACATCTCATGCCTTCCGCCCATAAAGCTTTAGGCAAGTTCTTGTCATGTAGCCAACTTCTGCATGTCTCACTTAGATGTCTGATCTTCCTTTCCGCTACTCCATTTTGTTGAGGTGTATATGGACATGTAAATTCTCTCCTTATACCATGCTTTTGGCAAAAAGAGAGAAACTCCTTTGACATAAACTCCCCTCCATTATCCGTCCTTAGAGTCTTGATCTTCCGACCTAACTCTCCTTCCACGGTGACCTTGAATTCCTGAAACCTTGAAAATACCTCGGACTTTTCCTTCACGAAGTAGACCCAGGTGTACCGTGAGAAATCATCAACGAACCGCAGCATGTAGCGAAACCCGGAGTAGGAGGATGTTCTTGTCGGACCCATCAAATCGCTATGGATCCTCTCCAAAGGAGCACCGCATCGTGAAGTAGAATTGTCAAATGGAAGTCTATGCGATTTTCCATACTGACAACCTTCACAAAGTTTTCCGTCATCTTGAATCTTCAACTTCGGGAGCCCATTAACCAAATCCTTATTCACCATGACCTTGAGCTTAGTCATATTTATATGACCAAGCCTAGCATGCCATATGAAGGCATTATCATTGGTGCTCATCTTCTCAACATACGAGTTAGAGGCTGATAGAACATATAGATCTTTAACTCGTGCTCCGGTGTGAACCACGTCCGCCTTTAATTCTTTAATATTCTTCAAGAATTTGACATCTCTTGGGCCAAATAAAACGTAGTTACCTGAGTCCACCGCATTTACCACAGAGAGAAGATTCTTCTTTACTCCAGGAACATGGTACACCTTCTTGAGAGTAATTGGGCTTCCATCATCTCCTTCAATGACAACCGTCCCTTCCTTCTCAACATGGTGGATTGAATTATCCGCGGTAATGATGGCTTCTTTCCCGTTATGGCGTTGAAGACTAGAAAATAACTTCTCGTCTCCGGTAATATGATGGCTACAACCAGAATCTACAATCCAATCACTTCCAAGATTTTTAGTTGTAGATGTACCTGAAGATGCAGCCTCCACCGTGAAACATTTTCCCCATTCTTCATCTTCAGCATGACCTTTTGATTCCGCCATATTTGTTTCCTTCAGCTTGACTCGGCAATCCTTTTTGAAATGCCCAAGTTTCCCACACCGGTAGCACTTGAATCGTTTCTTGTCTGCCGTGGAAGATCCTTCTCGTCCATCATTATTCTTTGCACCGCCATCCTTGGGTTTGGCTCTGAAACTTTGGTGTCTTCTTGCTACAAAAGCATTCCCGGAGTCATCATGGACTTTAACTCCGGCCATTTGCATGGCTAACGATTCTTGCGAAGCTAGCAGATTTTCAAACTCCTCCAAGGAAGGTTGTGTAGCCCATCCTTGAACTGATGTCACAAACGGTGTATACTCGGGGCGTAAACCTCGAATAATAGACCGCTTCAACCGTGCTTCCGAAATAGATTCTTCCGAATTAAGATTATTAATCTCAGAGCAAAGGTTCTTTACCTTGATGAAGAACTCCGAGATTGAAGACTCCCCCTGCTTCGCATTTGCTAGCTCATTCTCTAACAGTTGTAGCCTAGCTTCATTCTTCTTGTTGAACAATTGATCCAACGCTTGCCAAATAGAACTAGTGGATGTACACCTTGAGACATGCTCAAATACTCTCGATGATATAGATCTCTTCAAAGCAAACTCCGCCTTGGCATTCTTCCGTATCCACTCCTTTGTCGCTTCCGTGGTTGCAGCATCTCCCCTTGGTGGTGTTGTGCTGCTACCACCGACGACTTCCCATAAGTCCTCACTCACCAAGTATGACTCCATACATGACTTCCATAACCGATAGTTAGATTGGTTTAAAATCTCCATTCCCAATCCAACAACACGACCCGTCGACTCCATACTTAGAATAAACTCAATCTCTCTTAAACCCCGATCTTGAAAAGAACCAAATTAGAATGGCTCTGATACCATGTAAAGAAACTTCGATAGTGCTTAGCACTAGCCCAAGACCGTAATACCCGAGAGACCCGAAATAACCCTTTTAAGTATGAAGAAATTTATGGAAGAATACTTAGAGAAATTTGGAGACACTTAGAAAACTTTAGAGAACTTAAGAAGAATGACACTCTTTCTTTAAACTTGTTTTTATTTCACTTTCTTTAACTTCTTGTGCATGTTACAAATGAGGGGGTGAGGAGGTATTTATAGCCTCCATAAGAGTCTTACATAATAATCTAGATACTTCTATTACAACCTCCTTATCCTAGATATTTCCTAAGTCTCTAGAATTCTCTAATATTAATCTATTACAAATATCTAGATTTTTTATTAAACAACATCTAGACTTTTCTACAATAATATCTTGCATAATTATCTCTTAGAATTCTCTAGAACATTTAAAGGAGGTGATGATCTCTAATGATGTTTCTAGAGAAATTCTAGAACTTGGGCTTAACTTTGGGTTTAGTCCAATTAGAGTAATTGGATTATGAACCCATTATTAAGCTTGATCCAAAATCAAGTTTAACTTCAATATCATCTTGTATCGATCTTGTTTTTACACTGTTGTACACTTTTTATCAGCTTCTCAAACCTCTCACTCATCGTTGAAGCAACGTCTTCCCAATCCCTTCCCCGCGCGCAGATTCCCACGGTTGAGGTGGGTGAACTTGTCCGAGTACGCATCTAACAAACACGTGATCACTCCACTCTTCCCTGTTCTTCCGGTACTCATTATTTTCCAATTTAACTCAAAATATAACGTGTCACATTCACAATTTGAATTGGTTTATGATGCTTATTAGTTTTGTAAAACACTGGCTACCCATAAACCCTTATTTACCAGAGAATTCAAATCTATGACTTGGAATTAGAATAAATACGGTTCCAAATTTCTGCATCACCTTGATGCATTGGCTCTTCGAACCCTACTATTGTCCACGAGCTGCTTCTTCATCAAAGTCTTGATAATAAGACCAATATCATCCTCTTCGTCGTCACAATCTCTATCACGTTCTTCACGCTCTCTCCACTGTGCTACCATGGTTCGCATCAGCAATGCCTCCGCCATTCTCTTCGGTTTTTTTCTCCAGCCCTCTCATTGGCAAACTCATCCTCATCCTCCGTTTCCTCAACTCCTTGCTTTTCTTAGTCTCCGCTTGTAAATGCATTCTCTTTGGCGTGCGACGGCGAAGCCATAAAAACCATGATTCCTTGAGACCTAATGGCCACTGATTTCTCTTAATTAGTAGCAATTATCGAACAATGAATTGGTAACCCTTGTGTTGTGATTTCATATGGGTGAGATGAATCGACCCCTTACTGGAGATTTCTGAATCATTCGATTAAAAGGGGGGGGTGCAATGGCAAGAAATATTAATGGAATATCTTTTTGAATTATTAATATCATTCTAAACACCAAACTATCCTATATATAAAAGAAGAAGGGAAGGTTTTCTTGCATTCACACGTTAGTCACCCCTCATTAGTATATTTTATATATAAATTTCCACATCATCAATATTAATTATTTTATTTAAAATTATTTAACTTCAATCAATTACTACCGAAATACAAATATAAAATAAATAAAAATCGAAATTTAATCTTAAAATATTTTAAACATATAAATTTTATATGTTATAATGTTCAAATTAATTATTTTTTATGATTTAATCATTTTACAAATAAGAAAAATTAAATTTAAATATAAATAAAAGAATAAATTAGGAGATCAAAACTAGAATATTATATTAAAATATTTTCGAACGATTGAAAAAAACTTATAACTAAAAAACTATTAAATATATATTCAATAAATAATTAAAATTATAATTAGCAAAAATAAAATACGATAAAAATAGAGCAAAAGAAGAGCAAAATGAAATAAATATACAAAATGATAAGCATAAAAAGTTATGGTAATACAAGAAAATATTTATACAATAATGTGTAACAATATTAGAAAGATAATCCACACAAAAATCATAAAAAAATAAAAATTTATAAAAGATACAAAAAACGATTGATAATAAATCAAAAATACAAAATCATATTATTTAAAACATAAATTAAAATAAAATATGCACATTAGTGCATTTTCTCTCATGCGGTAATTAAGATAACAAAAAGACAATTTTATTAAAAAAACCATAAAACATAAGAATTTTAAATCTAAAATATTAAAATAGTTGCAAATTAAAATATTTTAAACAACATTTTCCACATCATCATTAAGCTAAAATAAATATACTACTCAATGTAATATTATTTAATTTAAATATAATTAATTAAAATTATTGAAACATAAATTCTAAAATTCAATTTAAATTTATATTCTCATAAATATATAAATAATATATATTATAATACATCTTTTATATTTTTATACAATAAATAAACAAAAATAAATAAATTTCAGTAAAAGTAAAATATCAAATTATAAATTAAAAATAAAGCTAACATTATTAAAAATTTACAATAATTGAAAATTAGAAGTAAGGAAAGAACAAAAAATATAAATAATAAAAATATTAATTATTACGAATAGAAAGAAGTATTATAAAAATCAGATACAATGACAATAAAAATTATACAAAATATAAGAACATAACAAATGAAATAAAATCAATGAAAATATATTAAAATTAAAGAAATCTAAAATAATAATTAAAATATTAAAATATATAAATAATTATTATTAAAAATAGAACAAAAATGTTCAAAAATGAGATAAAATGATAATAAAAATGAAATTTTATAAAATACAAGAACATAGGAAATAAAATCAAATCAATCATTGAAATATATATAAAATTAACAAAATTTAAAATGATAACTAAAAATATTAAATTATTATAAATGAAAACTAAAAATGTTTGATGAATGGAAATGTATAAATAACAATTATATATAATTTACATAGTTTATAGAAAATAAAATGATGATAAAAAGGTTGAAGGAAATAAATATTTATAAAAGCTCATTAAAATTGATAACTGAAAATATTTATTTACAAAACAAATAATTAATAATCGTATGTTAGCGCATATTATATCCTAAAAAATATTATAATCATTAAAAAAATACAAAATTGTAATTAAAAATATATAGAAATATTGATACACAAAATAAATATTATAATATATGATATATCTAAAATTTAAGAAAAATCCGCGCATTTGCGCAGGTTCTCTCCTAGTACTATATAATATGACCTGTTTGAGGCTCCTGAGGCCGTTCACGTCAGCATCTCAACATCTTCTTCCAAACTGCCACATGTCACAAGTGAACTAAAAGAAATCGACAACCCATTTTTAACACGAACATGATGGTTCATTATCTTTCAAACCATCATGTAAGTGGTGGCGTAAAAATATTATTTCATTCAATATCGTTTTAGAAGAGGCATAGCCTACAACTCGATTTAAGGGGAGGCATAACCTTCCACTCTAGAAATAATTTAATGTAAATCAAACATAAGAACATAATTTAAAGAATCATCTCAGGACGACAACATCCATGTGATTTTTTTCTAAGAAATATGATAAATATAAATGCATAAATTTAAACGCATAAAAATAAATATGAAATTTATATGCATAATTAATAAAATAAAATTAAAATAATTGAGGAGACACAACCTACCATAAATTCAAAGAGGAGGCATAACCTCGCACTCTATAAAATTTCGATCAGGGAGGAGGCTTACCCTACAACTTCATAAATATGATCCCGGAGACATAGTCTACCATATGATCATAATCGTCGTGGCATAGCCTGCCATAACGATAATTTCGATTAAGGAGGAGGCTTAACCTAACACTTCATAAATATGATCTGAAGAGACATAGTCTACCATATGATCAAATCGTGGTGGCATAACCTACCAAAACAATAAGGTGGAGGCTTAACCTACCACTCCATAAATATGATCCGAGGAGACATAGTCTACCTTATGATCAAATCATGGAGGCATAGCCTACCTTAATAATAAGAAGGAGGCTTAACCTACCACTTCATAAATATGATATGAGGAGACATAGTCTACCATATGATCATGATCGTGAAGGCATAGCCTACTATAATGATTGGTTCGGAGAAGGCAATGCCTGTATTTTTAAAAATAATATATGACGGGAAAAAATAAAAACATAATTTTTTCCGTAAAATAAATTGGTCATAACCTACCATAATGATATGTGATTTGTATTGGATTTGTCATAAATGATCGTTGATATGTTGTAGTCGAAGATGAGAATTAGGTCTCTGGTGGTGAGAGATTGTTACATTCCCTCAGGTGGCGGAAAGGAGGTGGAGACGACGGAGCATGTAGCTGGGAGAATCTTCCATCATTGGCAAATGAAGTAGCACAATTTGAGTCTGTGCGGGCTTATGCTGGTAAGTTTTCTCTTTTGGTGTTCCTTAGAATGTGTAGGGATGTTAATATTGGTAAATCCACCCCATTTGAACTCAAACTCATTTATACCCTAAATTCTTTAAGTCCCATTTAATTTTACGGTTTAATAAGGTTATCCATTATACCTATTATTTTTTTACACTTATTTATTAGGGATTAATTTTATATTATATTTTATATCAATTATTTGTATTATTGTTTTGTTTTTTTAGTATATGCTTTATTATTGTTTATTTTTAGGTGTAAGAAGGCAATGTTTTTCCTTTTAGTAACATTCTACAAATATTAGCGGATAATTAAAGAAGCTCTACTGTAAAATGAAAATGTGCTGATAACATTTACTTGTTCTTCTCACAGAGATTCAGTGCAAATAAGTCGACAAATAAACCAAGAAGCAAATGCGAATGGTTCTTCCTCTGAATTATCTGCAACGCCCTTTACCTTTCTTTTTTTCCATTCACCAGCATTTCATTCCTTTTACATTTTATACCCATCCACTCTTGTCAAAATGGTTAATTTTCAATAAGCTAATTTAAATTATCACCAAATATTTGCAAGTTTGATATTACTGTGAAGTCATACCTAATGCATTAATTTTTTGGTCCTAAATCAAATTTGGAGAACATATTTATTGGATCTTAGTAAGCATATGTCTTTAATTTTTTATGAGGATTTGAATTTGTGAATTTAGGAGATTTAGAAGTTATAACTTCAAAACCCTCGAGATGTTTTTTCTTTTCTTTTTCCCTTAAGATGTTAACGAAATTATCTTGGCAGAACATTCGTAGTGCCTAATTATCT
Source organism: Orychophragmus violaceus (assembly GCA_030180135.1). Classification (NCBI taxonomy): domain Eukaryota; kingdom Viridiplantae; phylum Streptophyta; class Magnoliopsida; order Brassicales; family Brassicaceae; genus Orychophragmus; species Orychophragmus violaceus. The sequence continues at coordinate 84,868,307 of CM058229.1, read as the reverse complement.
TAGTTAAAGACTTCTCCTTATGTAGTTACATGGTTTTATAGATAAATCAGTTTCTCACTTTGTGCAGTATACATTATAAAATCAAGATTCAAATATATAATGTTTAACATATTCCGCAGCTAAAATATTTAATTGTAAGCCACTGGAAGCCTTGAACACAAATAAGTTTGTAATAAAATTGTACTTTATTTACGACAGTTGGAAGTTGAAAAAAAATTGTGGAAACATAAATGTTTATACAGAGATATGTAGTTTTGAAAGCCATCCACATCATGAAGAATAAAAAACAGTTTATAATTATGTGCGGTACTACGTCTCTTATTTTCACTACCAGCAATTACTCCATATCTCAGCCTTGACCGCATTTTTTTTATATGTACCTCATCACAATTCCCATCTCCATCACAAATTTTCTTGTGGCAAAAAGACTGTCTGAATCCACAAGGACATGGAAGGAATTCAAATTTGCAAAGTCTAAGTATTCATAGCAGATAAGACATGAAGACGGAATCAAAACAGTGCTTAAGCGTTTGTCCAACACCGGAAAACTAAGCTGCTTCGCCGAATTAGGTAGACCCTGAGGGCATCTATATCCTCATGGCATTCTCAAACAATTATGCTTTGTGTCTCTAATACCCACAACATATAATGCATCAGTGACGGAATGACCCATATTAGAGTTGAATTAATTTAGAAAATTTGAATTAAATAAACAAAGCTTTTCAAAATTGAAAAAGTAAAATATAATTAGAAACTAAACATCCTTAGACAAATAAAATTAATATGCTTGATCTCTACAACAACCAAACCTGGTTGACCAGCAGAAGATTTGTCTTTCTTCTTTTCCAGTTCAACTTTCAGATACAACACCATCAGCTCGTTATTCTTGACGATATCCGCGAGTTGTTGGACTCGAGACCCATCCGCATCATCAGATTTCTTCTTCCTCTTTAAGGACACCTCCTCAATCTTTGTATTCAAATAGTCCAGCTTGAATCCAAATTTCCTCTCGAGTTGTTGGACCCGAGACTCATCGACATTATCAAGCTTTGAATACAAATAGTCCAGCTGGAATTCCAATTCCATCAGTTTAAGATCCTTGATGTGTTCCTCTAATTGTTGGGCTTGAGACTCATCAGTATCATCTGATTTCTTACTCTCCAAAGAGATCTCCTCAAAGAAAAAGCTAACCATATTTGATAAATTATCCACTGCATATCATGATGCGAGAAACACCCTGGAGGAGTTAACCTGCTAGAGATCATCTGGTTTATTGATTGGGTTCGCCGAATAATCTTTTGAAGATTTGTGGTGTAGACAAGTTTGTTAAAGAGTCAGAGCATCTGTTTTTCTGGGTCTTTAGCTCTTTTGGATAAAAAGAGGTGATGTTTTAGTCTTCACAGAAAATGTCTAGTTATGAATTATGATGATGGTTTCAGTTTAACAACATACTCTTCGCCTCACAGGGTGGCACATACAAAATGATGAAGCATTCATATAAGAAATTCATTCCCAATGACATGGAGTGAAGAGATCTTTGTGACATTGTGAGCAAATCGTGTTACCACATAGGTGATAGTTCCAGCAAGCAAACCAGAGTAACCGTCACACCCTTTGTACGAGGTATCCATTGCAAGGTAAGTGTTTCAAACGAGACATATACAATCAGATTCAAATCCGATAATCAGTTGAAGATTATTCTAAAGTATTTTATCGATCGGATACGGTGTACGATCTCTATCAATCTTAATATAGGTTTGTGTGTGATGGTAGAATCATCGATATAAATATGATGGTACGATCTTTTTAGTACTAATTTTTATCATATTCTAACGTTCTTTATCTAAATCCTTTTCTCTTTTAGCTTTTCCTTGTGGTGGTTCTACCTCGAAAGATCTCTATATGATTAAAAGTGGCTAAAAATATCTAAAATTAGTATCTCTCTATATATATATATATATTTTTTTTTTTAATAATATATATTATATTAATTTAAATAAACCGACCCTTAAACCGGGGATCAACCGGGAACAAGGAACCAAACCAAAGTAAAAGAAAGTAACCTAAATAACCGAAAGGAACCGCTCGATAACCGGACTGAAATTTCGGTTTAGCCAAAAGCACTCTTAGAGGCCGCTTTGAGATCTGCGCCGCCGCCGGCGGATATGAGTCGGAGGAGTTCAGCTCGCCGGACAGTTACCTTCCTGCAAGCATGGAGACCCGACCCCAGCCTGCTCTCCGATGCCGCCGGCTCAGCTCCCATCTCCTTCTCCCGACGAACGACCCTTCCTCCAAAGTCCTCCGGTCTCACCCGGTAAGCTCGCTCCCAACAAAGCTCCGCTGCTCCTGGCGCCGCCGTCTCCATTTCCCGATCAGAACGATATATCCACTCTGATTGCCTGCAAATCACATCTCTCCTCCTGTCGAGAAGGATTCTCCGGGAAGATTTGCATGCAACTAGGCACGAACCAGCAAATCCTCGCCGCAGTCGCCTTGGTGTGGCCACCACCGTCGCGACGCCTCTCAACACGATTCGCTCCCCTCCAACTCCTCGCAGACAAAATAAGCCACCAGATCTCATCGCATCTCCTCCTCCCGCGCTCCGCTCCGCCACCGCACGTCATCTAGCAGGACCCAGCTTCACGACTAACAGAGACCGTCGATTTGAGGAAGATCTGGCGCCGCCTCATCGCTCCGAGAAGAACCGCACCTCGCGAATCTAGAGAAGAGAGGACGAGACTTCTTTGGTTCGATTCAAGCTCCACAGCCGGACTTTAAGCACATAGGAACAAGATCGGAGGTCTCTCACGGCTCGACGGTAAACCGCCGGCACCGGAGAGACCTCAAAAGCAGAGAAAGAGCGGCGGAGAAACCTAGAACTTTAGAGAGAAAAAATCGTCGGGCGCGTGGACTCACGCGCACGACAATCGAAATTTGTTTTTTTTAGTATCTCTATATTACACTTGGTTATGTGCAACACCTTATTTTCCTTGCTAGACCTGAAAGTTCCAATCAAAGAAAAATGTACAGCTGAAGAAAGACATGCCCAGATGGGAGAGCATCGACTAAACCTTACACAAGCATAGTACAACTCAATGAAATGAGTATCGTGCATCTTTCAAGATGATTATGGTGATGGCTAAAGATATGGGGTACTATGTAGGTCATATACACTTTAAATATGACCGAAGAAAACCATTATCAGATTTGAGGTTTGACAATTCAATCATGTTCATCTCTTCAAATATTTCTGTGTAGATTCCTATAAATTCAAGTAACATCATAAAATTTTGTTTCTTTCTCTCTTTTTTAACTACAAAGCTATTAAAGTATTGTGATATTTTCAACTTAAATATCAGTTGTATTCAAGAAGTACAATAACCTGATACAGTTCGATCTTTACATTTTCGCAAGTACAATATACTAGTTTATTCAATCAGTACAATTAATACATATTATAAAGTAGTTTTCTGAAAGTACAATATACTATATGTCGCTAGCTGGATTTGATCAACTGCTATATGAGAGCTAAAGTTCTACTTCTCGAGGATAATTCACTTGGAAACAAGAGTATTCAACTGATTCTTTTTTTTTTTTTTGATAATCCAGGGAGGATCCCAGACCGAGGTCCAGACTAATTTCTCTGGGCCCAGTCAGGTCGCAGGCCAGTTTCACCTGGGAGGGTTTTCCCTGGGTTTTAGGCCCAGTGTCCGCGTTGTGAGCATAGTAGGCATTTTTGTTTCCGCCTGGAGTCGAACCCGGATGGTGTTTGCCAACTCGAACCCTTCTACCACTTGGACTAACTTAACCGCTCGTATTCAACTGATTTACGAATTTACTCTCTTGATTATTGAAAATAGCTCACAGAAACTGCTGAAACTATTATCCTGAAATGGCCCAACTTTATTAGAAAATTAGTCAACCATAACTAAACTATATACGTTCTGTTTCAAAATATAAAAATGTTTAAACAATTTTTTGTTCATTTTAATATCTTTCAATTTTCTATATAAAATTAAATTTATTTGTTTTGGTGACCATTTGCATTCTACATCATCTTTCTAATAGGTTTAAATTGTTTTATTAAATGGTAAATGATGTTTTCAATGTAAGAAAATAATTAAAATAGTATAATTAATATGTTTTCTTAAACTTTACATTTTTAACTGGACAATCTTATAAAATGGATATAGAGAATATATCAAAACTTCAATCAACTACTACGTCTAATCAATACAAAAATAGAACTGCCAAAAAACGTTATAATATTTAAATTTATAAATATTAAACAATTTGTCGAACCCTATCAAATTTCAATTTTTTGCATGATTTTACCAATAAAATAAACAAATCTACAAAATCCACTGTCAAAAACATAGATTATGATATGCTTAAAAACAAAAAAAGTATGGAGAAAAATAAATTACAATTTGACAAATAGTAAATCAGACATAATACAAAACATAACAATTTCTTTCAAGTGCACAATTTTAACTGTTACTGTTAATATGGGATGACCAAGCATCACCTTTTCGTAAAATAATGGCCACAAAAGATTAGAAACACTCAGTAATTGTGATGACAAACATTAATCCTGAAATATATGAAAGTACTTACATAAAAAATATTACCATTTGTGACATATTATATACACATTTTTTTTAAAAAACAATGCAAGGAAATTACTATTCGCTTCAACATCGCTAACAAGATTTACTTTTACAAATCTATTTTTATTATCAAAAGCTTCACAAAAAATTCACACTTCTATATTGTATAATTGGGTAGTAATCCTAGAGGATATTTTTTCTGGAGTATTTAGAGTTTAAGAATATTGAAGTAATATTCACTATATGTTATCAATATTGTACAATATTTATATTTAATAAATTTTATGACATATTAAAAAATTTGGATGCCCATAGCTGATATGTTTATCTTATGCCCCACATATTAAATATTTAAATAATATATAAAAAGTTAAGTTTTATGTATATATTGTTTTGGCATCTTAAGAGGATGTTTTCCATCTCAAAATTATAATTTGTTTTTATAATATTTAGGTATTGATTATCTTTTTATTATATGTTACAATGCAATATTTCCACTAATAATTTTTTAATATCAAATAATGTAGTCGATTTCATTTGGTTATCTTTTTAATTATATATATTGTGTTTTCATCCTAAAATGATATTTTCATCTTAAGATTTTGGAATTTAAGAATATTGAGGGGTATCTTACATTTTTAGTTGTATATATATTGTGTTGTTAGTTGTCAAAAAAAAAATATATATTGTGTTGTTATTTTAAATTAACATTTCCATCTTGAGATACTGTTGATGCTAAAGTATATTAATCTCTTGTTTTGTGTTTTTTGGTTGACTTTTGTCCTTTTCCAGATTCTTACTACCCTTCCGGGTAATAAAGCTTCTGTTAATTGCACTCATTGGTTACCCACTACCAAGTTTGCTTTTAAAGGCACTTTCTCATTCTGCTTCAGCTGCTTTCTCTTACTACCTTAGTTTATAAAAGGTATGAAGTAGAAAAAGTGAAGTTGAAAGAAGTGTTTCAAAACACCAAGGCCGAGTGTATTTTACTTATGATTTTTGGTCATCTCGTAGCCAATTGAGGGGTTATATATGTTTAATTGCTTACTATATAGATGATAATTGGAAGTTAAACGATCACATTTTGGCTTTTTTATTTTATTTCAAGCCTCCACATAATGGTGAAGCAATAGCTAAGAAAATATTTGGTGTCTAAAAGGAGTGGGGCTTAGAGAAAAGATTATTTGATATCACTTTGGATAATTCTTCTTAAAGATAATATGCAAAAGATTCTCACGCATCGTCTACAGAGTGGTAATGGATTGCTATGGGACGAAAAGTTTCTGCATGTAAGATATGTGCACACATTCTTAATCTGATTGTGAAAAAGGATTAGAGCTGGCTTCTAGTCTTTTGCAGAATATTATAGACAACATTCAGTTTGTGAAAGCTTCCGATTCAAGGAAAGAATCTTTTGCAGCATATGTTGAGAGTGTGAGACTTAGAAGTGGAGCGGGTTTGTCTTTAGATGTGGAAACACGATGGAACTCCACTTACGAAATGCTTGTTAGAGCTCTCAAGTTTCGTAAGGTTTTTGTTAATCTGCCACTCTATGACAAAAATTACAAGTCATTACCTTCTGAAGAAGAGTGGTATCGTGGAGAGAAAATTCGGGATTACTTGAAGCCATTTATTTGGAGTAAAATATCATACAACCAAATTTTATTTCATGCAAGTGTGGAAGATTGAGTTTTTGCTGCGAAAATATGCCCGAACACTACAAAAACAGCGTTTTTGCGACTGCATTTTAATCGCAGAATAGTCGTTTTATAATAGGTTTACGACTATATTACGACCAAATATGGTAGTTGTATTTCCATAGTCGCTAAATCGCATAGTCGTATTATTGTCGGCGAGTTACGACTATTTATATGACTAACATAGGTAATCGTAAAATAGAGGTGGGAGTTGTCAGAAGATATAATGACTAATTTGCGACTACGATAGTGACAATTGTGCGACAATAGAGGGTCCAAATGCGGTTGGAGAAATGTTGTCATCAAATATTCGTTAAACTAGGTGACGACTGGGCGATTAATCTGTGATTGTATTGTATAGTCAGAGAGTAGTCGTAAATAGTAGCCTTGCATATGGACCACCCGCTGAGGAGTTGTCCAGGCTTTTTGAACAAGTTCCAGACAAACATTTGTTTGTTTTGCTCCGATTTTTCTGGATCGAAAGATTTTTTTGGTATGTTGACATGTTTTCAAGAAAATAAGAGAAAGACATTAATAGAGAACAAAATTATCAGAATATATATTTTTTTACCTAGGGGTTACTTGGCTTAGAGCTATCATTGTGTAACTTTGGATGAGTTGAACAATTTGATTGGCTAGGTTTGAATTTTTTTAAATTGTCATATTAAAAATCATATGATCATATAAATTATTAACAACATCTAACATATTTCCCTATTTGATTTCGTGGAGTTACCCCAATCCTCATCCGACATGACTCAAACGAGCACCAAACTCTCGATCGCTTCTAACTCTCCTTCATTCTTATTCTATAACTATTAACTAGTTATGAATTTTTATTTATTTTTATTCCTTAAAACCAGTGTAAAGATTTCTAAGAGTTTGGTTTCTATTTTAAGTGTTCATCAATTTCGATTTCAAATTTAGTTAATACAATATTGTAACTTATACATGTTTATTAGAAGTTGGAAAAAGCGATTCTAACACTTTACATATTTCAAGTATAAATTATCTTTGAAACCCGTAACCTACCAAACTATCTTATATTATTATTACTTGGTTACTACTATAAACGAAGTAGAAAATTAGCGCCCATATACTGACCAATTCGCAATTATTCTACGACTCTTCATATCAGACGCAAAATAGTCGCCATATCACCGACTAGCTTGCGACTATTGTTTCCGGTCATGACAATGGTCGTTAATCAGTCCTAAATTGAGGCCTAAATTGCCGACAATAATTTTGGTTGTATATTAGCGACGAATACACGTCCATATATCTGTTGTCGCAAATAGTAACAATAATGTCCCCTAATAGTCATCAAGTGTTACGACTACAAGTATAGTCGCAAGTTCTAGTCGCAAAAAGTTGTTTTCTTGTAGTGGGAGTAATGATGAGGATACGAGATTCACTACAAGAAAACAATAAGTTTGGGACAAAATTTTACAACGAAATTTATTCGTCGTAAATTTGCGATGAATATGGGATTTGAATAATTCGTCGTAGATTCAATGTTAATTTACGACGAATTAACATCGAATATATTATTTTCTATATACGCCTAATTGCTATCCAATCTATGCCTTAATTTGGTAGATATACACATTTTATTAACGGTGTAACCATTTTTTGGGACGTTTTAAACATTGTAAATCGGTAACTCATTCGATGTAAAAGTGTTGTTAAAAATTAGTTGTAAATTCGTAGTACTGTTTTGGTTGTTATTTTTTTGTTATGTTTCAAATTATTTCTATAAATAATCATTCATAGAAACGAAAGAAACACAATTCAAACAACAAAAAACACTTCCTTAGAGAGAAAGAACACAAATTTTTTGTTTTTAAATGTCTATATATGATTTACGAAGCTGGATGTATCAATATAAGAATGCCGAAGAAGTGGTGATGAAAGACTTTCAAAGCAGGGTGGAAATCTTCATGTATAAAGGAGGCCAAACATTGATAACCATGGAAAGCGGTAAGATGTTCTGCCCATGTCGGAAAAGCATGAAATATAAATTTTATTCCTAGCTTGGCTTCAATTACTGAATAGAGGTTTTACACCGAATTATTTTATTTGTTATCAACATGGAGAAGGTGATATACTTGTATTTTCATGCATTTAGGCTATTGTTAGGATCATGTTGTACTTCTTTTAGCTTCCTTTAGCTTCATTTCTTTACTCATTGGTGTGTTTAGAGTATAGGATCATCTAGAGCTAGGTTTAGGCATTCTAGGCTTGCATTTGGAGTGTTTTTGGTGTGTACAGGTGCAAGGAGTATTGGTGAGCTTGGAAGTGGAGTCAAGAGCTCAAAGGACTAAGGAAGACCCAACAGGAAGGCATATCGGCCACCATATCGGTTGGGGTGGCCGATACACACTCTCGGATTAAAAGCAGACAGTTCGTATCGGTGCGCATATCCGCCAGACGGGCCGATACACTTCTTCGTGCAAAAACCAGAGAGTTCATATTGGAATGCATATCGGCCAGCCAACCGATACGACCCCTCGACAAGAAAATCCGAAGCCCAATATCGGCCAGCATATCGGGTTGGCTGGCCGATACGTTTCCCAGAATCTGTCTTGGATCCGGGTCAACACCCGGTTTGTTCCGGGTTGACCCGGTTCGCCCCATACTCGCTACTTAAGCCAAAAACCTATTTTTATTGCTCCTTAAGCTTGTTTTGTTGCAAAAACCCTTTTGTAAGAACAAGATTGAATTTTTGTTAATCTAGTACTTCTTTTGTGATTTCTTCCTTTAATCTTTCAACCTTTCTCTAATCTTCAATGACCAACACTATCTCTATGGGTTTTGTTAATCACATGATGATTAGTGAGTAGTTTTTCATAGGGTTTATGGGTTAGGTAGGATTAGGTTGATTAGGGATGATTAATGGATCTCTAATGTTTCTTTGTCTTAAATCTCTTCTATCAAAGTGTGCTTAGTGCCTAATTAGCCTTGATCACGTTGATTAGGATGTTTAAGATTTCTTGCTCACCATGTGTTCGATGAAATGCTAGTTTTGGCTTTGATAGGACTTTCACATTCTAACACATGATGAAAATAGATGTTTAGAGTGATTGTTGGTTGTTTGTAACTTGTTTGAATGCTTGCTTGATCTTAATTCACAAATGAGAATTTGTTCTTGGATTAGGATTAGGGAAAGAGATTAGCACTAAGAGATTATACCAATCAACTTGTTGTGTTCCCTGCTAGGAGTTTAGCTTCTTTGAAGTATGAATTAGCATCCTTGATCATCCCGAGTCACCAACCCGTTGACCTTAACCTTTAGACCTTATCTTTATCATTGATTGTTAAGAGTTCACTGTGTTTACTTGCTTCTATTTGAATTGTTTTCGTTAGGATTGTTAGAACTAAAATTGATTAAGTGATTTGACTCTAGAGGTTTGGTGTATTCATTTTGGCTCTATCCGTCCCAAAAAGGTTCGATATCTCAAAGCTACACGATAAGCTTGAGGAATTGATACCTCAAAAGGATCGTAAAATCCTTGTTATCAGAAGGCCATAATCCGCATAATGCAGGAACTAGTAGTAGCAATTTCCAGCATGAAAATGAATTGCTTGTTAATCATGATCAATTTGCCTATCACGGGGGGCATGAGCATGATAGGATGCATGATATGATTACAGATGCATTTCATGAAAAATAAGTATTGATCATAATGTTGTTGAGGTACCCAACTTAGATGCCAAACAATTTTATTATATGCTAGATGGATCAAATCAATCTATCTATGATGGATGTAGAGAAGGTTGTCAAAATTATCATTGGCAGCTAGGATGATAAACATTAAAATTGATCATAACATAGTTGAGGTTTGCATGGATGATTGGACGGACATTTTTAAAGAGTATTTACCGGAGGATAATTTGGCTGCTGAAAGTTATTATGAGATTCAGAGAATGCTTTCTAGCCTTGGTTTGTCTTCTGAGATAATTGATGTATGTGTAGATATTTGCATGTATTTTTTGAAAGAAGACGTTAAATTTCAGAAGTGTCGTTTCTGTGGGAAACCAAGGTATAAGACGCAAGGGAGTGGATGGAACAAAGTACCGTACCAAAGGATGTGGTACCTCCCTATAACGCAAAGGTTGCGACGTATGTTTCAGTCTGAAAGAACAGATTCTTCGATGCGGTGGGATGCTGAGCATTCACAGACATATAGGGCAGTGACTCATCCTTCAGATAAAAAGGCGTGGAAAAACTTTAAGACGGTACATCCCCAGTTTGCTAGACAAGCTGGAAATGTATACCTTGGTCTTTACACGGATGGATTTAGTCCATTTGGTATGTGTGACAGACAATACTCTTTGTGGCTGGTTATCCTGACACATTACAATCTTCCCCCAAGTATGTGCATGCAAAGGAAATTTCTTTTCTTGAGTATCACAACAAGAAATATGGGCATTGGTAGCAGGCCGTTGTAGCACTAATTCACGAACTGCTACCGAAAGTGCTAAAATCGGATCCAAACTCTATAGTAGCATTAAATCCGAGCTAAGAAAGAATTTCATTATAGTTGAAAAATCATTTTGGAGGCAAAACACTTAGCCAAAAAGCGTTTTGCCACCGAAATGTTTTGGATTTGGGTGATTTTTTTTTTTTTTTTTTGTGTAAGTCAATTTCTCCTCTTGACCAAAAAAATCATCCCTCTTCTCCTAAGATCTCCTTCACACTTTATCTCTTTTCTTCAATCGATCCTTATGAAATCGACAGCTAAATCGAAAGCTCAAAACTCTCTTCTTCTTCTTCTTCCCTCATAAACTCACGAACCCTAGATGAGTTTGTAATCATCATCGCCTTTCAAGCTTTGATCAATCGATTCTGCTTGTTTTATCTGTATCAACTGTGGGAATGATTCTCGTGAGATCTGCCTTTGATTCCTGCAGTGTTAGTGGAAAGAGATGCGATCGATTCGTCGTGGAGAAGGAAGAAAGCAGTGACGTAAAGATCCGATCGGTTTCAGGATCACCGAATCCTCTCGGTTTCATGAATCGAAGCTCGTTCTGCTTGTCTCTCATGAACTCTCGCTCTAAGGTGATAATTATCGCTCTTACTTTACCTGGATTCTTCAAAAAAATTCTCGGAGTGAATTCAGTTTTTTGTTGGAAGTGATGAAGTTAGTGATTGTGATTTAGGTGAACCTTCTTGTGCTAGGAAATACGGGAAGAACATATGTGAACTGTTAGCAACATGTGAAGTGTGTGTTGCTTCTTATTCAACATGTGAACTGTTAGCACTTCTTGTCACCAGAGATTGGACATGGCTGATAGTTCAGAGAGGAAGATATTAGATTCAGGTTTGACTGCATCTCTTCTTCCTTTAGTGATTTAACATTCCAATACTGATTCTTATGCTCATTCTATAGATTCAGGTTTGACTGCATCTCTTCTTCCTTTAGGAATTTGCTCCGTATTCCTATCTTCAACATCAGTTACATCAGAGGCCTCTTCCCTGAGAAGCATTTCAACGATAAATCAGTTCCTGCGTTAGGTAAGACGCTGAATCTGGAAGTTTCTAGAGTTCGGGCTCAACTATTGAATATAACAATTGGCGGATGATTTTGAAACAGATATGAAGATCAAGAAGCTGATGCCTATGGACGCTGAATCTCGCCGATTGATTGACTGGATGGAGAAAGGTCTTCTACACTAGGGATTTTGACATCACACGAATCCTGTAGTCGCATCCTTGTTTATCTTTGTTGATTGCTTTTCCTAATGATGGAATCTAGGTGTATATGATGCGCTGCAGAGTAAATACTTGAAGACGCTCATGTTCTGCATCTGTGAAACAGTGGATGGCCCGATGATTGAGGAATATTCATGTAAGTTGTGGTGACATGAATGATTAGCTTGATAACGGTGTGGTTTGCTGGTGATCGGGAGTTGCGGGTTAGGTATTCAGTTGACATGAATCCATGAACCAGAAGAAAACCAGAAACCTTGAATTCAACTCCGAAGAAGATTCTCGTGTACGAAAGCCAATACAAGATTTATGTTGCAAACCATGGTTTGAGAGACGATTTTAGCAAGTTTGGCACAATCATAAGCAGTAAGCACGAGAGTGTTAAATGACCTTAAGACTGGGATAAACGGCGTCTTTGCCTTTCTTTCTTTTATAAAATTTGAAGAATGAGATGCGCTCTATCACTGAAAGGATGTTCCTCAGCTCTTTTTTGCTTAATCCACCTCAACGTCACATTTTTCTTTTTTTATCATATGTCAAAACTTTTTGATCAATATACTATTATAATATAATCCGGTTTAAGGAGATTAATAGTTTTCTTAGTGCTTGTGATCGGATGCAGATGATTGAGATCAGTCTGGTACATAAGGCTACTAAGTTTCATGTTTTACTTTTGTGTAAGTCGAGGAATTCTAAGGAGATTTGAGAAAGACCATTGTTTTGGCATCGACAACATCATACCCTAAACCCTCAAATTTCTTCATTTCTCATATTGTCATATTTATCTTATAGCCAAGAAAATGATAATTTGTTTAGAGTATAAATAGGATTTAGGGTTTGAACCCTAACCCTATACCCCAAATTGTATATACATAAAACAATATTTTCAACTTTCATGATAATTTGGTTAGAGTATAAATAGGATTTATGGTTTGAACCCTAACCCTATACCCCAAATTATATATACATAAACCAATATTTTCAACATTAATCTCAAACCTCAAATCTTAAATATATCCTTAAACATACCAACTTTTAGGGTATACATAGGGTTTAGGGTAATACTAATTTTTGTAGTTTATAACAAAACAATTCCAACTTATATTGATTAAAGCCTCGCAAATATTTGATTTAGTGTTTAGGGTATGTGAGGGTTAGGGTTAAGCTATTAGAGGGTAATGTTTTAAGATTCACATTTACAATTTATTTAATATAATCTATAAAAAATCAACGAATATTAAATATAAAATCTACAAACATTTGATTTAGGGTATTGGAGGGTTAGAGTTATACATAAAACTAATATTTTCAAATATTTACCTCAAACCTTAAACATAAACCTCCAAACCCTATATCCTAAACCCTAAAGAAATCATAAAACTCTAAATTATAAACAAAAAATTAATAACTAAAACCCGAATTACTATATAATATATAAAATTAAGTACAACACTTAAGTTTAGGGTTTAGTTAACACTTATGATAAGTTTAGGGACGAACCACATCTCTTGATGATAGAAAAGTTGTGAGGATGGTACCTGGACTCGAGAAATTAATACAACTGTGTCAGAGGATGGTAGAGGCAGAGTTGCTGGTTCGTATATCCAAACTCTTCATTATATAATGATTTAAATACTTACACGTAACTGAAAAATGTTATCATTTTTTCTTTTCTTTTGTTGATCATTTGCAACTCTCTTGCAACGACAAGGAGTAAACGTGAGAGGCCTAATGAAAGCTGCTCCGCCTAAAGAAGAGCTCCAAACTTTCATTGATTGCACGGGAAATCTGCAGGTTTGGCGTGTGAATGGCCAGGAAAAGACTCTCCTTCAAGCTGCTGATCATTCGAAATTCTACAGTGGAGATTACTATGTTTCCAGTGTTCTTATAGGAACTTGGTTCGGCAAGAAAAGTGTGGAGGTGAGCTTTCCAGACAGCAAAAGAAAACTCTTACATGTATTTGCCACATATTATGTTGCTCTATATGCTGAAGCAAAATCTTACAAGGTGCAATTATGTTTAAAATTGTGAGTTTGTGATCATTTGTAGGAAGAAAGAGCTTCTGCAGTCCCTATGGCGAGCAAAATGGTTGAGTTAATGAAATTTGTACCAGCCCAAGTAATCTTCTTCTGCAGTCATTCCAATAGTCTATCTGTTTTCTTCTCTTTCTTCTGAACATTTTTACTCTCTTGTCTTTAGGCTCGCATCTATGAAGGAAAGGAACCGGTTCAGTTCTTCGTCATCATGCAAAGCTTTATATTTTTCAAGGTTTGAGTTTCATTCTGCAGATCAACCATGTTCTCCTTTATGAACATATACAATATGTGCTGATTTTGTTTGCGATGATTGAATATTGACAGGGTGGTATTAGCAGTGGATACAAGAAATACATAGCAGAGAAAGAAGTTGATGATGATACATACAATGAGAATGGTCTTGCTCTTTTCCGCATTCAAGGGTCTGGTCTGGAAAATATGCAAGCAATACGACTCTTAGGATGGAGATCTAGTCATGGTACCCTTCATACCACAACACTCTTGAAGCGGTTCCAACAAAAAGACTTGTATCAAAGGAGTGAATTTTTCCACTGCTGGTGACATTGGGGACGATGATGGAGACGATGAAGACTTAGCGGTTTGGTTTGATATCATAGAGTTTGAGTTAGTTTTAGTTAGTATAAGACTTGGTATGTAGTTTTTGGATAATTTATGTTTATATGTATTCTTTGGATAATTTATGGAATATAAAAGTTTTATATAAATCTAATAAATATATATTATGCAAAAAATAATTCAAATAAATGAAATAAAATAGCATTATAATTAACAAAAATTCACAGCAATATAAAAATGTCACGGAACAGTATTTAACAACACTATATTTGTGTTATAATAGAATAAATTACAGTACTAAAAAAATGATACGAAAACTCGAATAATAGCACGGATACGCGCAATGAAATAAATTCTGATAGCAATTATATAACGCTACAATAAGTCCATTTATTATAGCATTAAAAAAACGCTATGGTAGGGGGGTCTATTATAGTTGCGGCTAACATAGCGTTCATGAAAACGGTACCAAAACCCTATGGTAGCGTTTTCAGTGTGCTACTAATGCCGATATTTCTTGTAGTGTATTTTGGCCCCAGGTCCGAAGCATCTAAAGCGGCCATTCGATGTATTTCTTCAGCCCCTGATTCATGAGTTGAAGCAATTGTGGTCCCAGGTCCTAAGCATCCAAAGCGGTCACAGGAACGTATGACTGTTCGAGGAAAAGGAAAATTTGCAATGCAGGCGGTTCTTTTGTTCCCCGCATATGGCATGTTATTAGGTTGGACTACACATGGGAGATTAGCTTGTTTGTACTGCATGAACGGGAAATACGCGTTTCAACTGAAGCACCGTAGGAAAACATCTTGGTTTGACTGTCACCGCTGGTTTTTACCTATCAATCATCCATACAGGAGAAACAAGAAATTGTTTAGGAGGAACAAAGTTGTTCGTGTTCCGCCGACGGTTTATCTATCCGGAGTAGAGATAGAGGACCAAATTGATCATTTTGGTGCACAAGGGACAGTGAGGCGTGGAGGAAATTGGCACACACCTGCTAATATGCCAGTTGGATACGGTGATCAACATAACTGGCACAAGAAACAAATTTTCTGGGAACTTCCTAACTGGCAAGATCATTTGTTGCGACACAGTCTGAATGTGATGCATATTGAGAAAAACTTCTTCGACAACATTATGAATACAGTGTTGAATGTGGCGGGAAGAACTAAAGATACTGTAAATTCAAGGTTCGACTTGCCAGAGATCTGTTCAAGAAATGAGTTACATATTCAAGGAAGTGGGGCTGCACCAGTTCATATATTTCGGTTGTCTTTGAAGCTAAATCAGCATTGTTTGATTGGATATCCGCGGATGTGTGCTTTCCATATGGGCATGTTTCTAATCTTTCAAAATGTGTTGAACCTGGAAAAAAAATTCACAGGGATTAAGAGTCCTGATTGTCATGTGTTTATGCAACGACCACTCCCTTTCGCGTTTACCGAGCTCCTTCCAGAAAAGTGAACGACACAGTTGTTGGTATGTAAATTTTGAATAATTAAACTTATTGAGTTTAATTGTATTCTAATAAGATTTATTGTGAATGCAGTGTCAGAACTTCTTTTGTGAGATCTCAGTACCTGCACTTTATCGGAAGATGTCATTGCACAACTAAAGGAAAATGCTCCAATACTATTGTGCAATTCGGAGAAGATATTTCCGCCAGCCTTTTTGATGTTATGGAACATCTCCCTATCTATCTTACACATGAAGCATAATTAGGCAGACCTATTCAATTTCGGTGGATGTATCCTTTCGAGCATTTCATGAAACCTTTGACGGGGGAAGCGAAGAATCTAGCACAGATACATGGGTCTATTGTGGCAGGAAGTCTAGCTGAAGAAACCTCTCACTTCACATCATATTATTTAGCTTCAAAATTCCAAACACGTAAGAGAAGGCCGCAACGATATGATGATGGTGGTTTTGGACGAACATATCCTGTTGATGATGTTCCAGACATCTTCTCACCAATTGGCCGACTAAGCGGTAAACTAAAACCATGCTGGTAGAGCAGCCCGAGCGACAGTCATAGTGCCACACATACATTTTTCTAAATCGCGATTTACTTCGTCCTTTTGAGAGGTTATGTTTCATGGTAATTATTACAAATTCATACTATTCTTGATAAATTGTTAACTATACTGATTTTGTTTCATGATATACTTACATATGTCTTATTTTATTCCAATTATATGAGGAGCAGGTCCGAGAGGCGATAGATGTCGTTTCGGACATGGAGGTCAACAGACGGAAGGATCAACATTTTGTTACTTGGCTGAGAATTCATGTATTATTAATAAATTATACTTAATAGTTTGATATTGTCTTATTTTGGGAAGTTATATAACTAATACCTTCTTTATATGTTTCTTGTAGATTGATTGCGGTGATCCACAATGTCCGCCATAGTTGCACGAATTACTTTTGGGTCCCCTTGCCCAAATAACAACGCACCAATGTATTTCACATGTGTTAGAGGCGAGACAAACTTTTATGGAGTTTTGCAGGAAATAATCGAGATTGAGTACCTGTGATTGATTAACTTGAATCTTGTCCTCTTCAGGTGTGATTGGTTTGATCCTGTTGATGGACGAGGAGTTCGAGTTAACAACTTTGGAGTTGTGGACGTTAATGCAAAAAGATGGTGAAACAAATTTGAGCCTTTCATATTAGCCTCACAATCGGAGCAGGTCTTTTTTCTCCTGTATCCGCGTACTCAAACATCTGGGATCTGATAGTTGTCAGTTATAAAAGTATCACCTAGTGGTCGTATAATCGGAGTGGATGAAATGCCACCAATGCAACAAGATAGATCTGAATTTGTTACCACACCCAACGAGAGTACATATGGAATTTTACTTATTGATCCTCGTAATCGGTAATTTGATCATCTCCCGAATGATACTAAATAAGAAGGCCAGTTTGAAGAAATTGAATCTAGTGATGATGATGACGATGTTGACTCTGATCATAATGACTTAGATCATGATTCATTCAGTAACTCTGGCAAATAATAAAATTATCATATGAATGTATTTTCTAATTAAAATGTATTTTCTAATATAAATCCGATTCGTGTTTTGAATTAATGAATTAATGAGTTAAGTGTTTTTGCTATTTGTTTTAAAAAAAACATTTAACGTAATTTTTTTTTAATATATACCACAAATATGTCATTTTTACGTCAAATCGCCGTAAAAGCGACGTAAATGTTTCTTAATATATATCACAAAACCTTAACCCTATACCCCAAACCCTAATTATCCTAAATCGTCGAATGATTTTTTTTACAACTCATTCCACAAACCCTAAATACCCTAAACCCTAAATACCCTAAACCCTATATACACTAAACCTTATAACCATAGACACACGTACGTGACGTACCCTATACACTATAGCCCTAAACCCACAAACAATAAACAATATATAAGACTAAACCATATATATATACCCTATAACCCCTATAAAGCCTAACCCCATCTAAAACTAAACCCCAAACAAAAATTTTGCTCGGTAATTCATCGTACATTTTGCGACGAATTTACATCGATTGGTCGTAAATTCGTCGCAAAATTTATGAAAAATTACCGACCATATGAAATATTATTGGCACCTAAAAAATATATTTGGACTTTGGGCGGGAATGTTAGGCCGTTTACGAAGAATTTTCATCGATTGTCGCATATTCGTCGTAAACTTTACGACGTTTTTCCAACTACAAGGAAATCTATATAAGGCGAGGTGTGCTCATTCTTTCTCGCACACGATTTACTGCTCACCTCTCTCGTAAATCTGCTCTCAAACTCTCTCGAGTTCAACGGTTTTTCGAGGTAATTTTCTCTTTTTTGTTAATTTTTATTTTTATCTGTTTAGATAATAAATTAGGTAGTTTAGATAACTAGAACTATTTAGGAGTGGTTAGAAATGATTAGAAACGGAATTTAGAAATGATTAGAAACAGAACTAAAAATTTATTAGGATGCCTATATCTAGATAATTAAAACAAAGTTATTTACGAACGTGCTAATTTAAATTTTTGTCTTTCCTTACGATTAATATATATGGGTGATCGACGTATGGCCGGTAGGATGCACTATATGTACACATTTTTGACCTCGGATATACCCGGGTTGAGCGGTTGAAGCCGACCACAGCATCAGTCTTCATCATCCTCTACAGACTCGATGACTAGGCCCGGCGCCTCATCTCCACAGACACGGGTCCACCATCGATGTTTTTTTCTCAGACTCCGCCACCTTCGGAAGACGACCCATTGCGCCTCCTCCTACAAACCAGCCTCATCCGTATGATGATTATACGGTAGATCAGCTACTAGCACTACTGGGCCACAACAATCTACCGAAATTAGGTCTTGACAGACCACCACACACTTATTGGTAGTAATATTTTTTTTTATATTATTTAAATATATAAACAATTATTGTCATCTAATCATATGATTTTTAATTTGTAGGTTTGTGATTGATGGTTCAAACCGCATCCCAACTCGGGTCAGGTTGACCAGAGTATCCGAGAACTTGGTTCAAATGCTTCGCGGTAATTTTTTAAAAATATTTAAATTAATTTATTTTTATGAAAAATTACTTAAAACTTTTTTTTAATCAGAAAAAATGGCAATGGTATTTGGAGCGTACATGAACCGTGGAGGCTATGTTCATGAAGAAAGCTGTGACTCGGCTCAACAACACGGTGTGCGACTGGAAGAGAAGTGGAAGTTATTGGGAGGTCATGGACGACCACCATACCTCCCATTCACGGTTTAGGAGGGTCTAAAGGCGTTTTGGAGGCTACCATCATCCGAGCTGAATTCCGTTAAGTGTTCCTCCTCTCGGAATACTCTAGGACCGGATGGTCGCCCGCCAATGCCCCATACCTTTGGTAGACGGATCATAATGGTAAGTAATTAATATTTATTTTAATTTTTTTTTACTTATAGTCTAAATATAATTCTCAAATATATAATGTTAAATTGATGTATTTATTTTTTTCAGGCCGATGGAGGAGAGTTTCCGTCTTTAAACGATGTTTATAGAGCTACTGATACGCACAAGTCGACGGGAGAGTTTGTGAGTCTGAGGACGGGGCAGATCTACAACGACCTGATGGAGCGAGTCACGGATCAGGAGACGCAACTTACTCCCGAAGGTAACTCAGGTTCAGTTGAATACTCGGGAGAAAGACCTTATTTTCACCGAGGTAATTATTTTGTTATGTTAAATTTTATTTTCTAAGATTTAATTAGTCTATATGTGAATTAATATATATCTTCGGGTTTTGCAGGTGGCTCCGAAGATGAGAGGACAGATTCTCGGATTAGGATCTATCTAAGACACTCCTCTATCATCTACATTGGTTCCTCGACGGACTTTGTTTAGAGATCCGTCCCAGGTAGGGGCAGAGTTGGCGGAGACCAGAGCTATGTTTTCTGCATCACAAGATGAGCGACGAGCGGAGAGGGCTAGTTACGACATTATTCGAGATCCTAGCTGAGGATAACCCAAGACTAGCAGAGGCATGGAGGAAGAAGAAGCAGACAGCAGCACAAAGTTCCGGTAGAGTGGGTCAGGAGGATGAGGTGGATCCATCATCCGTCCCAGAGACAGCTGAAGATCCCGCCTCAGAGTTTAGGAGAACTCGACTTAGGGATGCAATAGATCGAAATTTTTTTATGTAATATATTATTATATTTTGGGTATGTAAAATATTTTAATTAATATAAAATATTTTGTTTTTGTTAAATATTTTATATTAAATCGAATTATTATAAATGAATAAAAAAATAATAAAGGTCGTTAAATCGACGTTAAAACTATCATCGGTATTTCGATGTAAATCTTAACGTCGCTAATTAGACGTTAATTTTTACGTCGAACTACTGACGATAGTTTTTAATGTAAGATGGTATGGATGTGGTCGGGTGGTCGAGAGGATGGTGAGCTAGTCGGTGCTCGAGCAGTGGTCGATGGGACAAAGAGGCTAGCCGGCGGCGCTCTCTTCTTTGTCAATGGGTGGTCGATTGTTTGTTTGAGATTAATCATGAACAAGAACACTTTGAGTATCACGAACAAGCAAGCAATAGTAACAAGAGATCTCAAGTCCAAGGGGAAACCACACAAGGATGTAGAGATCGGCCACAACCACTAGGATTTCTTTTTACTAGAACTTACTTAGGTTTTCTATTAACCAAAAGAGAGTTTAAATACTCTCATCGTCGAATACAAGGTGGGCCAAAACAATGGGCCGGTCGAATTGTTTTAAGTAAAAGAAAATAAAACTAGACAAGAAAAGACTAAGAAAAAAATAACAACATGGCCGGCCTGTCTCTCTAATGGGCGGGCCTTAGATCACCTCGTGAAAAACCTTGTGAGGAAAACCCATTTGAGACAAAACCTCACAAGGGAAAAATGTATTATCTTCTGTCTAAAGGCAGTCCGGTCTAGGACTCGTCTGACTCGATTCTGAAGATCATGGTCGGCCTGATCATCCGGAGTAGAGGCCATGAGATGGTCGGGTTGAGTGGGTCGACGGTTTGGTCTTGATCATTTACCGAGCCAACTGATTCAGAAAAGGTTGTCCGTGGTCAATCTTGTCCAGCTGGGTCGTGATATCCTCTATGCTCATCCTGGAGATCAGCTGCTCAATAGCTTTGTTGAAGTCGTCTCAGAGTTGTCTTTGTCTAGACCACGTTCTTGGTACGTTCCACATGGTCGGGAACTGGTCGACCAATCTCATGGTTGAGCTTGGTCCGTCCTGCTCGTCTGGCTCAGGTTAGTCAATCTGATGTCCACATCATTCCCTCCCCCTTGAGAAGGTCCTGGCCTCAGAATAGTATCACCTGCACAATAAGGAGACAAATCAGTAACATTAAAACTCGATGATATACTCATCTCACGTGGGAGTTCTAATTGGTAGGCATTGTCGTTGGTCTTCTTCAGAACTCGGAATGGTCCATCTCCACATGGGGCAAGCTTTGATCTCCTTTGGTTCTAGAACAGACCAATTCACATGTGGACCCAAACCATATCTCCTTCCTATGCTTGTCGGCCTACTTCTTGTATTGAGCCGTCTTCTCCTTGGCCGTCTGGTGTAGCTTGGAAATGGCCTCGGCATTACTTTCTCCGTCCAAGTTGATAAACTCTAGTGCTGGTAATGGCTTCAGGTCAAGCTGTGTGTCTGGCTTAAATCCATAAACAATCGCAAAATGGGACATCTTAGTAGCAGTGTGGTTAGCTTTTTTATAAGTTAACTCAACAAATAAAATACAATCTAACCAACTTGATAAATTTTTACCGATCGTGGCCCTTAGAAGAGCTGAGAGTGTGCGGTTGACGACCTCGGTCTGTCCGTCCGTCTGTGGACGGTAAGTCGTCGAGAATAGGAGCTTGGTACCAAGCTTCCTCCAAAGCGTCCTCCAAAAGTGACCTAAGAAGGTCGGGTCGCGGTACGAGACGATGGTCCTGGGCAGTCTGTGCACTCTCACCACCTCTTTGAAGAAGAGGTCGGCCATCTGGGTCGCGTTATTGGTCTTGGAACACGGTATGAAATGGGCCATCTTGGAGAACCGATCGACCACTACGAAGATCGAATCCTTGTCCTGATTTTTGGCAATCCAAGTACAAAATCCATGGAAATATCGACCAATGATTGGTTAGGTGTAGGTAAAGGTAAGTAAATACCGTGAGGATGTGACCTGGATTTGGCCTTAAGGCATGTGATGCATTTGGAACAGAAGCGTTACACGTCTCGTTTCTGGTGTGGCCAGTTGAAGTGATCGACCATGACACTCAGGGTTTTGTCCATGCCAAAGTGTCCCATCAGTCCGCCTCCATGAGACTCTCGAATCAAGAGATCTCTCATCGATCCTTGGGGAATACAAAGTCATTTGCCTCTGAATAGGAACCCATTCTGCATGTAGAAGGCTCCTTTTGGTCCAACTCGACATTCCTGAAAAAGATCACTAAAATCGAGGTCAGCTTCATATTCTTCTTCAATAAGTTCGAATCCCAAAACTTTGGCCTCCATGGTGCTGATCATTGTGTATCTCTGGGATAGTGCGTCAGCTACCATGTTCTCCTTTCCCTTCGTGAACTTGATGATATACGGGAAGGTCTCCATGAGCTCAAGCCACTTGGCGTGTCTCCTCTTTAGGTTCGTCTATCCACGTAAGTGATTCAATGTCTCGTGGTCGGTGTGGATGACAAACTCCTTGGCCAACAGGTAGTGCTGCCATGTCTCCAATGATCGCAACAAGGCATACAACTCCTTGTCATACGTCAGATAGTATAGCATGGCTCTATTTAATTTCTCACTGAAGTAGGCTATTGGCCGTCCTCACTGTGTCAGTAAAGCTCCAATACCTAAACCTGAGGCATCACATTCAATTTAAAACATTTTGTCAAATTTAGGTAAGACTAAAATAGGCGCATGGGTCAGGAGGTCCTTGAGCTTCTTAAATGCGGCCCCATGTGCGGGTCCCCATTTGAACGGGATGTCTTTATTGATCACGGCCGTGAGTGGGGAACCCACTGTGCTGAAATCCTTCACGAACCATCGGTAGAAACTGGCTAGTCCATGAAAACTCCTGACATGGCCGATGGGGGTTGGGACGGCCATTCCTCAATTGCCTTGACTTTTTCTTGGTCAAGTTCTAAGCCCTGAGAACTCACGACAAAACCTAAAAAAAGACAAGCTTATCAGTGCAGAAGGTGAACTTCTTGAGGTTCGCGTAAAGACCCTCTTGTCGAAGAGTCTCTAGCACTTGTTCAAGGTTCACCAAGTTGTCAGCAAAGTATTGACTGTAAATCATAATATCATCAAAGTAAACCACGACGAACTTACTGGTGTAGGCCCTTAAGACCTGGTTCATAAGTCGCATGAATGTGCTGCTGCGTTTGTGAGGCCGAGCGGCATGACTAGCCACTTGTACAAACCCTGCTTGGTCTTGAACGCCGTCTTCCATTCGTCTCATTCTTTCATTTGGACTTGATGGTATCCACTCCGTAGATCAATCTTGGAGAATACAGAAGCTCCGTGCAGCTCGTCCAAAATGTTGTCGAGACGCGGTATGGGATGCCAGTACTTGATGGTACTCCAGCTCCTTAGACTCAGCCGGGTTCATGCAGGATACTGGTCGGTTCGGCATTGCGGCTCCTGGCTGGTGGTCGATCTGATGCTCAATGCCTCAGATGGGGGTAGGTCGGCTAGTATCTCCTCCGGGAACACGTACTTAAACCTGTCCAACAAAGTAGCAACTTCTAGGGGCAACTCAATGTCGTCGAAACACGAGCTTAGAACCTCCTTAAAGATCATAGTAGCACCTGCGTTTCTTGCTAATAGCTCTAGACACTGAATGGGATGACATGAGAAGGTTGGTCTTATTGTTCATTTTATCTCTGGCAAGTCTTGTGCACTTCCTTGGGCGTGAGCGGTGCAACCTGGTACTTTTGTTTGTCATGGACGAACGAGTAGTGGTTGGTCCGTTCGTTGTGCAATGACTCCTTGTCTAATTTTCATGGTCGGCCTAGAAGCAAGTGTCCGACTTGCATTGGCACGACATCACAAACCACTTGATCATGGTACTTTTCAACGCTGAACGGAACGGTCGCTTGGTCGCCGATCCGTATTTTCGTATCGTCGTTCAGCCATCAAAGCTGGTACGGTCGGGGATGTTTCTATACTTGGAGGCCAAGTTCATCGACCATATATCTGTTAGTAACGTTAGTACATGATCCACCGTCTATTATAAGGCAACAAACCTTGTTGTTCACGGTGCAGCGAGTGTGGAAAATGTTTTCCGTTGAACCATCTTGGGGTCGACCGGGTCGCTGAAGGCTCTCCGTATCACCAGCAGTTATCTGGAATCGGGATATTATATGGGCATTCCTAGTTCAGGTGTCTCCTCGTCCTCCTCGTCCTACTCGTCTTTAGACTCGTACTCAACAGCCTCGGTCAGGATCATGACTTGTCTGTTTGGAAAATCCCGAGTCATATGTCCTTTAACCGTGTCAGGTTGGTTGAATTTGGGAGCCTCTGTGCTTTATCATCGGGTCAGGACGACAGGGTCGACCAGGTCGGGATGGTTTGGGTCTGGTACCTGGTTGCGGCCTTCCACTTGTTATGTTGTTCATTCTGAATACTCAGAGGCAGCAGCTAGAACATATTGCGGTACGGTTGAATCTTGAACTTCCAGGCGATCCGTTCGTGCAGTCCGTCCACGAATTGGGCCATCGGGGTTTCCTCCGAATCGTCCAACTCCAGTCGCTTTCGTAGTTGCTCAAAATCCTCGAAGTATTCTTCGACCGTCTTGTTTCCTTCAGCTAATTTAGGGAATTTATTTTATAAATCTTTATGGAAATGAGTCGGGACGTACCTTTGACTTAAAAGGTATTTCATGTCAGCCCAGGTGACGATCTGGTTGTAATGGTTGCGTCTACGCTCCAAGACGTCTCGATCCCACCACGGCAGGGCGTGTCTAGTGAATTGAGCCGCGTCTAGAGTGATCTTTCTACGATCATTGTACGCGTAGTAGTTGAAGATGTGCTCCATCCTCCGTTCCCACTCCAGATAAGCCTCTGAGTCTACCTTGCCTTCAAAAGTAGGTGGTTTAGTTTAACGTCATTAAAATGTGGAAGTTGTACCTCTTGATCGTGTATGCAACCATGATGGATTGGATCGCGACGGTAGTTTGGTCGAGGGTTTTGGCCGTGTATGTTATCCTCGTGATCGGCCATATCTCCGTCCGTATCCTCCATATGGACCTCACGGTCATGTGCTCCAAGCCCGCTCGACCAGATCGAACTGGTGGGTCGGGTTGACGTTGTTGGCCGGCCGGTCTCTCAAGGCGGTCAACCCTCGCGCTTATCGCCTGAATGGAGGCCATCAACGGGTTGATGTTGGCCGGTCTTCCTTGTGGGTTAGCTTGATCCTCTTCCATAACCTATATCCTGCACACACTTAACAAACATCCAAATGCAAAAAGAAAATAGCAAGGTTAATCAGACAAGGAAAAGGAAAATCTGATGGTTCCAAAAAGAATGGAAAGCCGATATGCAATTCAACACAAAAAAGGAAAGATATGCAAAGGGAAATATGCGACTCTAAATCGAATGCCAGCAATCCATTTTTTGAATAAGTAAACACGAAAGGAAACTAACTTAACCGATAACAAAGAAGAAAACTACAACTTGAATTGAACCAGTAAACCGCAACAATCAAACAATCCCCGATCCTGGGAAAACCCTAATGCTTTCACACAATGTAGCCGTCAATGACAAAGATGAGCAATGGCGAGAGCAATGTTAAGCAAAAAAGGGCCGAATGAAATGAATAGCTCAACTTGCACCAAGGACAAACGCAAGACAAGAACTCAGATAGCAAATAAGAACACAACCTAGCGAGAGCTATTATGCAGCCGGTTCAAAAAGACTCGACTAAGACACTACAATTTGTTTTGGATTTTCAAATGATGGATGCAACAAACAAAGCAGAACATAAGCAATAAAGAACAACTTAAAATCGCAAGTTATAAAAGAAATAAAACCGAGAGCAACCTAGGGCAAGTTCTCGGCTGGTTTCAAGTTCTATCAACCTAGCAACTTCGACTAACTCTTCTTTTTGTGGTTTTCAGTTTCTAAAGCAAAAAAAAATAAACTGAAACAACTTGGAACACTCAAGCCGAACTGAACAGAAATAAGCAAGAGCAAAACTAGACTAGGCTGAATGGGAAACAAGTAAACTAACAACTTATTATTGATTTTCAGTTTTAAAGAAGCAAATAAACAAACTAGAAACGTAAAAGAGTAAAAGTTCTGAAGCAACCAGAGTGCTTCAAGAGCATAAGCTCTGATACCAGATGATGTAAGATGGTATGGATGTGGTGGGGTGGTCAAGAGGATGGTGATCTGGTCGGTGGTCGAGCAGTGGTCAATAGGACAAAGAGGCTGGCCGGCGGCGCTCTCTTCTTTGTCAATGGGTGGTCGATGGTTTTTTTGATCTTAACCACGAACAAGAACACTTTGAGTATCACAAACAAGCAGGCAGTAGTAACAAGAGATCTCAAGTCCTAGGGAAAACCAAGCAAGGATTTAGAGGGTTTCTTTTTACTAAAACTTACTTAGGTTTTATATTAACCAAAAGAGAGTTTAAATACTCTCATAGTTTTATTTTGTTTTAAGTAAAAGAAAATAAAACTAGACAAGAAAAGGCTTAGAAAAAAATAACAACATGGTCGGCCTCTATCTAATGGGCGGGCCTTAGATCACCTCGTTAAAAACCTTGTGAGGAAAACTCATTTGGGACAAAACCTCACAAGGGAAAAAGAGTATGATCTTCGGTCCAGAGGCAGGCCTGGTCTAAGACACGTCTGACTCGATGCTGAAGATCATGGTCGGCCTGATCGTCCAGAGTAGAGGCCATGGGATGATCGGGTCAAGTGGGTCGAAGGCTTCGGTCTTGATCATATTATGGGCAAACTGATTCAGAACAGGTTGGCGGTGGTCAAGCTGGTCCATCTGGGTCGTGATATCCTCTATGCTCGTCATGGAGATCAGCTGCTCCATACACTACAAGAAAACATCGTTTTCACGGCTGCACTTTTAATCGCCGAATAGTCATTAACCGGGGTTTTACGACAAACATACGACTAAATATGGTAGTCGGTAATCCATAGTCGCTAAATCTCATAGTCGTATTATTAGTCGGCGAGTTACGACTATTTATACGACCAACAAAGGTAATCGTAAAATAGACGCAGCATCATCGGAAGATATAAGGACTAAACTGCGACTAAGGTAGCGACAATTGTGCGGCTATAGAGAAGGTCCAGATACGGTCAGAGAAATGTTTTCATTAAATAATCGTTAACTCAGGTGACCATAAGGTGATTAATATGCGACTGTGTTGTATAGTCAGAAAGTAGTCGTAACTATTAGCCACTATGGAGCGACTAGGTAACGACCATTTTAACTACTATCCCCCGACTAATCTGAACATCTATATACGATTATGGTAATGATCTCGCCACTATGTGGCGTCTGTTATGTGATTGACTAGTATAGTCACGATTCAGTCGTAGACTATGGTGACGTTTTAGCGACTGTTTATTGACTAATTTACCGATTATAAGCAGTGTTTAAGAAAGCGCTAGGCGCTAGTCGGGCGGTGACCCACCGCCTAGCACCTAGAACGCCTAGTCGGGGCCTAGTCGGCGCCTAGGCGTTATATGTATATAAAAGAAAACGATATATATTAGATATATTATATAATATATGTCATATAATTCACATATTCTTAGTCTAAAAAATAGATTAAAACTCAAAGTACATCGAAATAACAAAAAGAATATTAGCTAAATTTATCAGCACACAACATTTACTATCAAATCTGTTAAATTTACAATATTTTTATTGATAACCATTAATTTATGAAGTAAGAACTTATAAATTTAGTTATATGTAATAAATTTTTAAAATTATACTGAAACAAACATGAAAATTAAAAATCAAATGATAATTGGTTAAAGATTGTGTAGACCCGCCTAGGACCGCCTAGACCCGCCTAGGACCGCCTAGGACCGTTTAAATCCGCTTAATAATATAAACGCCTAATTCGAACGCCTAGGAAGAAATCGCCACGGTCAAGGACCGCCTAGCGCCTAGGCGGGGCCTAGGCGGCCGCCTAGACCGATTTTTAGAACACTGATTATAAGACGACTAAATGGAGAATCCAAATATGATTATGGTAAACATCTTGCTATTATTGTCGATTGTTAAACGACAATGCATCGTCTAAACGAAACATCCAGAACGATTATGGTACTATTTGACTGACTGCTATATGACTGTCTAATATAGTCACAACATAGTCATAAGAAATGGTGACTACTTGGCGACGGTGTAATGACT
The DNA here is from genome assembly GCA_030180135.1 of Orychophragmus violaceus. NCBI lineage: Eukaryota > Viridiplantae > Streptophyta > Magnoliopsida > Brassicales > Brassicaceae > Orychophragmus > Orychophragmus violaceus. The sequence goes on along the minus strand of CM058229.1, from coordinate 84,839,747 downwards.
AGATAACTATTATTAAGCGACTTTTTGAAAAATCCAGATTTGCTGATGGTAAATATTTAGCGACCAGTTTTTGTGTGTAGTGCGAATAGTTGACGACTGTTTAGTGGCTTTTATTCGTACAATTAAGATTTTTGATTTGGTAATCGGTGCTACCGTAATTTGAATGGTACCAAAAACGTAACAAACACTTGTATCAAAAATAACATTGGTAACATCTAGACAAGTACGACGCACCTATGCAAACTCCAGCATTTAGGAGTTGCCAAATCATATACTATTAAATTAACAAGTGGAAGAGACAGTGATAAAGTAACCTCCGAATCAGATGGTGTTGCTGTCTTACTTTGGACTTCCTTCAGTTGCTTTTGGTGGGCGACAACGCTGAAAGGCTTTCGACTCCATGAGGATTTACTCGTCTATCCTTCTCAGCGGCATGTGTCAGTTAAACACAGTAAGTGAAAAACACCATCTTTAAAGATCGTGAGATGACTTTATAAACATGGTTTGAGAAAAAATTTACTTTACCTGAGGAAAGATGTGGTTATATTCAACTATTGATATCTCACGAAGTCATAGTTCTTTGCAGTGCTTCTGCAGTCATTTGTGATGTTAACCAAGTCTTTCATACGTCTTTGATAGATCTCCTCAAAAATAAAAAAATTGAAGAAAGTAATGTGAGGTTTGGGAACGCCCAAAATGATACAAAAACTATCTTGTAAGCGCTCAAACACTCAAACTTAATGAAATACTTAATTAGAGAGGATTGACTGTGATATTGTGACGTTTGGGATTGTTGAAGCACAGACGAAACCTTAGATTTTTAGGGTTTAGGGTATCATTTGGAATGAACAAAAACCTATATTATTTAATTAATGAAATACTTAATTAGAGAGGATCGACTATGATATTGTGACGTTTCAGACTGTTGATTCACAAATGAAACCCAAAAATTTTTGGTTTAGGGTTTCGTTTGGAATGAACAAAACCCAATATTATTTAATTAATGAAATAATTAATTAGAGAGAATTGACTGTGATATTGTGATGTTTCGGACTGTTGAAGCAGAGATGAAACCTTAGATTTTTAGGGTTTAGGGTTTTCATTTGGAATGAACAAAATCCTATATTATTTAATTAATGAAATACTTAATTATAGAGACTAGATTATGATTTTGTGTCGTTTCGGACTAGAATAGTAAAGCACAGACGAAAACTTAGACTTTTAGGGTTTCATGTTTATTGTAGGGTTCAACAAACGTATTTCCCCGATACTCCCAAATTTGAACAATTAATGTATTTCGAAGTGATTAATGGTCAAAATTAATGAAATACTCTTAAAAAGTTTTAAACATATAAATAACAAATTAAATTAAAAAGTTTTAACAACCCCAAAATTCAACGATTGCATTCAAAGAGAATAAACATAGGCAACCTGCAAAATCAAGTAACATTTATCACACATGTCGTCCCCATTCGGCTTCTCCCACCATAGTTGACTTGGATCGTATTTCAAACATTTTCACTCGGTGATTATATGAGGGTCGTTTTGGTCACGTTTCGCAATTAACCAATCTGGAATATGCCTTTCCCACGCATTCCCAATGATCTTAGGCAATTTGCTTCGAAGATGAGTTGCAAGTTCTCTTGTAAATTGATACTTACCGAAGACTCCTTCCTCCCAGTCGTCCCAGAACATTTTGCATATCATGTCGTAGATATACTTGCTCATGATGCATCCTTTTCCCACAAAAACCTTGATTTGACCAACTCCTTCAATCCGCTTGTCCTCGAATAACACATTTGAGATTCCTTTGACGCAGATGGCTTTTTTGTTGCCTGCGTCGTATCACCTCTCATGGAATTTTGTCCAGTCAAAACCGGGAGCCCAAGTCCAATGACTCATCTTCTGAATATTAATAGGGGCGTATAAATCGTCTGTATAAGACATTACATTCAGACGAGTGCACGTAATCTTCGAGTGGCGGAGATCCCGCACGTTTGCATTTATATTTTTAGATATTGACAAAATTATATGGACCAAAAAAAAAACAGAGAGATTTATTAAAAATTATAATACTACATAAAAGACTATATAGAATACTAGAAATCTGTAGAAGTTGTGGTAGATACAAAATACTAGATATTGGTACGGGTAAATATCTAACGTGAAAAAGGCAAAACATACATAAATACGACATCATCGATTACATAGAAATCTGGAGAAGTTGTTATCTATCAGTCTGCAGAAGAAAGCGGTCTGCATAATCCAGAAACATTGGTCACAATAGTCCTATAATATTGGACACCCAGAATGCCAAGGGTCGAAGTTCACACATCGGCAGTGTCGCACACGATCTGAAGGATCTTTGGGGAGTTAATCCTGATTCAATTCATCAGATTACTTGATCCTAAACATGCCAGATCTAGGTTCTCTTGAATAGAAACATAAGTAGATCTCACCTTTTACCTGTTTTGTGCAGCGGAAAGGAAGAACAAGTCAGAGATCAGAGAGCCACCGAGTGATAACTCCTCCAGAGGTTCACACACGCACACCAATCAGGAAGCAGGCTGCTAGGCCACTGGGAGAAACCGGCGCAGAGAGAGAGAGAGTTTACAGCTCAAGAGTTAGGGTTAATCAGTCTGAAACTCGAGTTTTATGACACAAAACTCGTCCTGTTCCGTTTGGGCCATTTGGCCCAAATACCAATTAACTCGTCGGTGTTTGCGCACTGCATCGATCGTTGCACCTTATGCATCGATCGATGCACAATGGCTAAACCTTTTATTCTCTCTTAGTACAGTAAATGCCTAGCACTTTTACTGTACTTCTGCTAAACCGTTCCTACACATTTTCCTGTTAGCTTAGGCGTGTGACCCATATGGGATCATATAATAAAGGCAATAAGTCCAAGACTTATAGATCATGAGCGGACTCTAGCAAGCCATCATGACCCCAGTATTATATGACTTATGTCTGATCTTGACATACTCTTACTTTCTAGAGACAGTACCGAGATTACTGGACACATTTCCAACAATCTCCCACTTGTACTGGAATCTCTGTATTCATAATCCTTTTGTCACAATATCTCGATTAGTCATAAGGCAAGATTAGTGTCATCCTTATAAAGCCTAATCTTGTTCATCGGACTCTGATTTGATACTGTCAATCCAAACGACTCGGGACAGTCCGTTTGAGCATGGCCATGCATTTTCCAGTATTCAAATCTCCGATTGGCCTAGAGATATTCACTCCATTTATATTGGAGGGACAAATCCCGTCTTGTTCCATCACTGTAAACTACTCATTTCACAATGTACCCAAACAAGGTCCTTATAACTATCGCAGAACGATAGCGTTAGACAATGATCAAAGTGCATCAGTCCATGTGCAGTCACATGCATGCGAACTCAGGTCTAAGGACTATACTCTATAGTCGTAGTAAGAATCTCTTATGACACAGATATAAATATCCTGAAGAGTTCTTATAAGCGGGTCTTGTCCGGTCGTATGTTCCCCAACATACACCTATGTACTGACTTTGATGCCGAGCATCTATGACACACTGAGACTTTGTCATAAGTCACGTACCAATCCAGTCTCACACGGTTGTTGGTGTTCCAATTTCAACAACCTTTGACTAGGGACAGGATGATATAAAACATCTATCAAATATAGGGTCTCATGATCAAGCTAAGTGACTTTGATGACTCAAGATCAAGTCATTTACTTCGATGACCTATAAAATGGTTCATATCATTTTGGAACGATTATTTCATCACAGTTAAAATAATCTTGAAATAATAATTTCATTAAACATCATTATATGTTTTACAAGAACATATCAATAACTAAATAAAGCCCTTTACTAACTCCCACTGAAATTAAGACTACATCTTAACTTCACTTATCCTACAGCTACAGTCCGTGACTCGTGCTTAGGGCTAAGGAGTGGCTTCGTTAATAGATTAGCAACGTTCTCATTTTTTGAAACTTGCTGATCTACTTAACATCTCTGTCATTTATCTCAAGGTGTTTGGACCTCTGATGTGCAGCTAGTCTCATCTATGCTGGGAATCACATCAAGTTCATTGACGAACTCTTCTTTCCAAACAACCTCTTTCGCCGCTTTCCAAGCTGCGACATGTTCAGTTTAAGTCATGGAGTCAGCAACAGTGCCGTGCACCGCCAAACAAACACAAGATATAACCGGACTGTGACCGGAAATCATCTTTGTCTGTTGGAAACTTGCCTTTCAGACTCTATCGACTTATAGCACCTTACTTTCTCCGTAAATCAAGAACTTATCCTTAGTATTCCTCAAATACTTTAGGACATACTTTAGGAAACTTGATTCTTTGCTGGATTTGACTGGTCTTTATTTGTCTTGCTTAACATTAAAGCAACATCAAACAAGTATGTTTCATGGCATACATGATAGATCCAATTGCCGACGCATATGGAATCTCATCCATGCATTTAAGCTCAGCAGTTATCGTAGGATACTGTATCTTGCTTAACTTAATGCCATGTGACATTTGCATAAAACCCTTCTTGGATTGCTCAAAATATGTAGGACTTTGTCAATTTTAAGAACCCTGACTTTGTCCTATCAGCTCTTTTGGATCTCTATCTTTAAATCCAAAATCCAAGACTTTCGTGGCTATACCCATGTCATTCACAAAACCAACTCCCAAGCCAGTCCTTTACCGACTGCAGCATTGGGACGTTATATCCGAGAATCAGTATGTCATCGACATACACTATGAGAAATGCAATATCGCTCCCACTTATCTATTAGTAAACACACAGTTCCGCTTCGTTCCTGTTCAAGTCAAAACCTTGACTACTTCAACAGAACGAAGATTCCAACTCCGATATGTTTGCTTCCATCCATGAATGGATCGATGAAGCTAACTTACATAAAATGTAATTTTTCGGAGTCCGGGCTCACTTTCGCTTCTTTGAATTTCGCAGATTCATCGCTTTCAATGATCATCAGATCATGCGAACTTTCAATGATTATCAGTTTCAACTAATTACGAGAAATCACTCTCGGATTAGTAACTGATTCATTCATATCTGCGAACTTCAGGCTCCACAGGTGTAGATTCTACAGAAATCTGTAAATCCTTCCGCTGCTCTCCCTCAATAGGTAAAGCAGCCTCCTGTATATCTCGAATTTCTTCGAGTTGTACTTTTACTCCCACTGTTCTTCTTGGAAAGTAACTTCCCTTCTTAGAAAACAGAATGGTCGTAAAAATACTTTTTACTCCCACTGTTCTTCTTGGAAAGTAATTTCCCTTCTTAGAAAACAGAATGGTCGTAAAAGTACCGAGCCTTGGTTTCCCTTTGAAAACTTCGAGTTATGCTTTTACTCCCACTGTTCTTCTTTGAAAATAACTTCCCTTCTTAGAAAACAGATTGGACGTAAAAGTAACAAGCCTTAGTTTCTCTAGGACAACCAGCGAAGTAGCACAACTACAAATACTCAGTAAAGACAAATTTGGATCGATTCCAATCCACATTAACGTGGTGTCTTTCAACTGATATTTGTGGAACTATTTTAGCGTAAACTTAGATATTTCTAGAGCGTTATTCTTAAAATATCATGGAAGATTCGTGTGATTCATCTTTAATCATTTCTTATAAGATCTGATTCTTTCTCACAGAAACACCTTCAGGTTTTCAGGAGAAATGAGCTGTGAAACGATTTCACACTCATTAAGATGATCACACAATCAATGACTTAAGTATTCTCACTCGTGATCTAATCCAGAGTCTTAATACTTCTGTCATTCAGATTCTATACTTCATTCTGGAACTCTTTCGACCATGTCAAAGAATTCCGACTTGTGTCTCATCAAATGAACACAGTCACACTCACTGAAATCAGTAGAAACAATGAAGTACAGGAGATTTTTCTCTGGCATTACTGCTCATTGGGCCACATACATGAGTATGTTTCAGGTCCAATAAGCCTTTGGGCTTTTCTCTAGCTCGGCTAAGATAGGCCCTTTCCCCTTTTGGTCTAGTAAACAGAATTCAAGTCTCATAAGATATTTTATCAAATGAGCCCAAACGTCCATGACTATGGGATTTCTGAATCCGACTTACTCTATGTGACCAAGACTTTATGCCAAGAAAAATCAGGTTTAATTCATCAGATTTAAACCAATTCGGTATTTATGTTACAGTTAGGCACTCTTTGGTTTAAGATATAAAACCCATTCCATGAATAGGGTGCTACAATTAATATTTCATTAAGATCAAAAGAACAAAACTTGTCTTTTATCAAAATGAAAAACATTCAAATTCTTACAAGAAAATGAAAGACAACTCTGCTTAAAGCAGGTACATTGTAGCAATTACTTAATACAAAACCAAGCCTCAAAGGGATCTATAAGTGAAAAACCCTACGACTGAGGCAGCATCCCTAGCTCCTTCCAGACATGTAGTTTCACTTGCCCTTCCTTCAACGTTCTACTGTTGCTTAAGCTCTGCATATTATCACAAATATCAGTGCCACAATCAGTATCCAATACCATTAAGGTAGAACTTGAAGTAATAACATGAATACCTGAGGAAGTAGTCGCATACATCGACTTTAACTCCTCATTATCTTCCATGAATTTAATGCAATCTCTCTTCCAATGCCCTGTCTCCTTACAGTAGCAGCACTTACCAACGTAAGAGGTATCTGACTCGGGCTCAGAAGACACACGCTTGCCATGATTCAAAATCTGGACAACGTTGTCTTCACCCTTGTCAGCATTAGGTTTAGTAAACCTACCCTTCTCATTCATGAGATTGAACAGGGTACTCTTCACGTTTGGCTCAACTGTCTTGAGCATATCATGCAGTTCAGTCAGCGTCTTCGTTAAGCCTTTCTTGATATAGTTCCTTACGAACTTATCATAGCTTGACGGCAGTGACTGCAGAATGATCTCAGTTGCCAATTCCTGGCTAACTGGATAATCCAGTTTCCTCAGGTTATCAATGTAACCCATCATTTTACTGACATGAGGACTTACTGGATGATCATTTGGTAGCTTGCAGCTAGTGAGAGATTTAACCAACTGGTATCTCTCCACTCTTATCTGCTCCTGAAATTTCAATTTCAGGCTGTTGATCATCTCTATTGGCGACTCCATGTTCTCATATTGCTTCCGCAAGTCTGAGTCCATGGTAGCCAATATCAGACCACGCACATCTACCGCATCATTATAATGCTTATTCCAAGCATCATATACTGCATGAGAAGCATTGGACCCGATCCTCACGGGGAGAGCTCTCTCTAGAACATAGTCCTTTCTCTCCTGTCTGAGGACTAGCCTCAGGTTCCGCGACCAAGTCAAGAAATTTGATCCGTTCAGCTTGTCCATCCCAAGGATAGACCGGATCGAGAAAGTGTTTTGATTGTTTGTGCTAGTCATAACTGAAATTTAAGATAAAAGGATTTTAGTTAATATGTTCAATATGATTAATCTCGTATTAAAATTAATATGATTAATCACGCATTATATTCAATAACCTAAGTTACCCTCAATAGAATATAATGATTCCAAGATCCACATATAACTACGATCAAAGTGGGCCACTGGCCGTCACCCAACCTTAGCTTATATCGGTAAGCCCTATATCGGCTAATTATATCCGTGATATAATTCTTGGTTGTGAATCTGGGCCCGAGGCCCAATCCACTCTGATGTCTCAAGGCCCGGGACTCCCGATGGCCTAGTCAAGAAAACCAGACTATACAGTCATGTAATCATTAATGTCTGGGACTCCCAATGACATTTATGAATCACAAACTGTCTTACCCACGCAAAAGCAGACATCCTCACACTGTAAGGCCATGAATGCAATTGAATGGGCTTTGACAGCTGACATAGCCTGGACAAGACATCCAACGCTTGATATTATTTGAGGTTCGTAGGTTTATTAAAATTTCATTCCCAAAATAGAAGATTACTATTTCGGGAAACTTTCTATTTTAGGAAACCTACTATTTTAGGAAACTTTCTAAAATTGGAAACTTTCCTTAAATCCAAAACATGCAAATTCAGAAACTTCTAATTTAAGAAACTTTCTAATTTCAAAATTTTGGAAACTTATTAATTTAAAATCGATTTTAAAATTTTATAAAAAAATAAATTTTAAATTAATCTGAAGAAAAGACTCAAATAATTGGCCCAATTGTTTTAACTTCTTGGCCCGAGGCCCAAGAATTGGTCCATGTCCAAGACATAACCCAATTGTCCAATTAAATGACATAACCGGTCTGGTTCATTAAAATTGGTCTAACCAAAATTAATTACTACGACGACCACAATTGTCAACCGGTTATTTACTAAACCGGATTTTCTCAATTTATTTGGTCCAACCAAATCAAATTAGAAAATCCTGGTTTAGGCACTAAATCCAATAATTCTTTCGACATTGGATTTCTTATCTTGGTTTAACCAGACTTAATAAAATTATTAAATCTGTTTATTAAACCGAGACGATTAATTTTAATTAAATTAAACCGAGTCTAAACCAACCATGTCGATCGATGGACCAACCGTGTCGATCGATCCATCAACCACATCGGTCGATGCTCTCAGCATCGATCCTGCATCGATCGTGCATCGATCCTGTATCGATCGATGCTCTTACGCATGCACGGATCCGAGCCAAAAACCTAACCGCATCGATCGATGCTCTCACATCGATCCTACAACGATCGTTCATCGATCCTGCAACGATCGTTCATCGATCCTGCAACGATCGATGTTCTCACGCGTGCACGAACGGTTATCAGGTTTGGCCGAGAGATTCTCGCGAGATCCACGCGATCGTTTGATCGATCCGTGCGATCGCAGTCAATCTCTCCCGACTGCAACGATCGATCCTTGCATTGCATCGATCGATGCAATGCGATCTCAGTCGATGCAAAATCAGTTTCGATCGCATACCAAATCAATATAGCTTGGTCATGCGATTTTACAACTGTTTGTTTAGGATTCAATTCTTGTTTCTTAAGTGTTTTAATCTTATCAGTAGATTGATTCAAAAACACCTCTTTAAACAATCCTAAACATGAATCTAAACAAGAAGAACCAGAACCAATGGCTCTGATACCACTGAAGGATCTTTGGGGAGTTAATCCTGATTCAATTCATCAGATTACTTGATCCTAAACATGCCAGATCTAGGTTCTCTTGAATAGAAACATAAGTAGATCTCACCTTTTACCTGTTTTGTGCAGCGGAAAGGAAGAACAGGTCAGAGATCAGAGAGCCACCGAGTGATAACTCCTCCAGAGGTTCACACACGCACACCAATCAGGAAGCAGGCTGCTAGGCCACTGGGAGAAACCGGCGCAGAGAGAGAGAGAGTTTACAGCTCAAGAGTTAGGGCTAATCAGTCTGAAACTCGAGTTTTATGACACAAAACTCGTCCTGTTCCGTTTGGGCCATTTGGCCCAAATACCAATTAACTCGTCGGTGTTTGCGCACTGCATCGATCGTTGCACCTTATGCATCGATCGATGCACAATGGCTAAACCTTTTATTCTCTCTTAGTACAGTAAATGCCTAGCACTTTTACTGTACTTCTGCTAAACCGTTCCTACACATTTTCCTGTTAGCTTAGGCGTGTGACCCATATGGGATCATATAATAAAGGCAATAAGTCCAAGACTTATAGATCATGAGCGGACTCTAGCAAGCCATCATGACCCCAGTATTATATGACTTATGTCTGATCTTGACATACTCTTACTTTCTAGAGACAGTACCGAGATTACTGGACACATTTCCAACACGATCAATACTGTTTTCTTCACGTTTTGATTTGAACCAGTCTGGAAGCAAACATCCCCATGAACTATGATTCAGACGAGGTAGTATTAATCGCAGTTGCGCTGCGTCTTCTCGAGTAAATTCATATCTAGCGAAGAGTTCATCATCTCTGTCTTCCACGAAGACTTTACATATGCATCCATACACATACATGCTTAAGATGCATCCATATTTTTCAGCCGCCTGTATGCATGCGGGGGACCTTCATCCCTCTTGTTATCGAAGAAGAAGTTTGAGATTCCTTTGAGAAGGATGGCTGATGTGTTACCTGCATCATAGCAGCTTTCATTGAATTTTGTCCAATAAAATCCCGAAGCCAAAACATGGTATGTCATTCGTGTTAGATCAACCGAGTTGAAGAACTCATGTGTTCCCGTCATCTCCTTCAAGGATTTGCAAACTATCTTCGAATGACGGAGATCTTGCATGTCCCGTTTGCAAACATGAGCGAGAATATTCGTTATCACATCACCAGGCAACGCTAGAAGGTCGAATGGGCTGATTGCTCTACGTTTTCTTGTTACTGGGCGGGTTTTGTAGTAAGGCTGATCGTATCGACGCCATGGCCAGTACACATAAGCCATAGGCATGTCGTTGTAGTGTGGGTTAACGAAGATATTGACTTTTACTGGTTTTGAATCGGTGGTTTCAAGATATTTAGAAAGAGTGTTTATTAATCCCTAATTTGATTGACTGATTTTCTTCTACATTATAACCGTACATATAGATACTACTATTCACTTTCCCGCACAAGAATAATTAATAAAAAAATTTAAACAAAAAATCTAATTAACTTTAATAACCTAGATCATCGTTTATTTGGCGTGCAGTTCCCTAGATAATCACCTATCCACTAATGTCGGTTGCGTGTGTGCAGGAAGGCGACTATAGACCCCTATATGTTAAGTAGTCATAATTATTAGACTACTTTATCAAATCTTTCTTACATAGTCATTATGTCATGCAAAATGTTGTTAGCTATCAACATTGGTAATGCAATTTTGGTGTAACATTATTCACAATAGAACACTATACATTAATACAACACTAAACATCAAAATATTGTGGATGATTGAGTAGGAACTTAACATGACTATGAAAGTCGAAACTCACACGGTCAAAACTTGTAGAGCAAAACTTTTAGGGAACAGAAACTTTCAAGGATAACCACGAAACTAGCAAACCCGGAGGACGTTTTATTGATTAGAAGTCGAAAAGAGTGCAAAGATCGTAAAAGAAAGTAAAGGAATCGGAAAAGAAATGCAAAAGTACTCGGAAATTGGCTAAGATAAACTGCTAAGTTCTTAAGTCTAAGTCTAGGGTTTTTCGCTTTGGTCTTCTCGTGCGGCTTCTCCCTCCTTTTATAACTTTGGTTCAACGGTTTTTAAGAATATTTTCGCAAGATTTGCGGAAATCTTCCTGTTCTTATTTCTTTCCTTTTTCCGTTAAAATGTACATTTCTAACTCGGATTTTCCCTTTTCCCTCGTTCCAATCTCTTCTTTTACTTCTTCATGTTTATCTTCTTTCGTCTTTCCGCGGCTCGATCCATTTGTCGGATAGGCCGAGACTTGTACGTTTCGAGTCCATTAACGTATCAACTTACTTATTTGCGTTAGAGTTTGTCGTATGCCTGGGCCTAAGCTCCCATTTCTCTCGATCTCGATCCATTAGACCAAGTCATCGATCCGAGAAAGTATGGGCTGACATTTCTGAAGGAAGATGTTGCGACAAGTTACGCGTATCGGCAAATGTTTAGTTATCCATTCGGAAAGTTCAGCTCGGTAAACAAGAAACGGTTCAGCTCGGAAATCCGAGATGGTTCAGCTCAAAGGTTCACTTAACTCAGGATTTCTGGAAGGGCAACTCATGATCAAGGTCGAGACGGAATGGGTTTAGATCCGAGATGGTTTAGCTCGGAAAATCCGAGCTGGTTTAGGTCGGAACTCCTAGCTGGTTCAACTCGGTTTTTTGAGCTGGTTTAGCTCGGAATTTCGAGCTGGTTTAGCTGGTTCAGCTCGGAATTTGCTTTGTTTGGATGTTCCTTTGATCCGTAGTTCCTGTCGGAAGATATGTTTGTCCATTACGATGTCGTCTGTTTTGCCGAAACCATTTCTCCGATAAATCATTTAGGCGACATTGTCGACATTTCGTACAACTTTTTCATTTATACGAAACCTTGAATGTCTAGTTCAAATACTTGCTCGTGTCCGACTGCTTGACCTTATCTTCGGCTATTGATTTTGTCAAGGTGGTTTTTGACCTCAACAGTTAGCCCCCCAGCTCGTTATATCCGAATGCGGTGATGACGAGGTTGTTTCATTTATTCGAGACGAAAACGATTGTCCGAGAGAATTTTATCCGTTGCCATCGCCTTTGTGATAGCGGGTCGTATGAAGCATCGCCTTTCGGTCGTAGCCAATTCCTTCACGCCGAGATGTCTTGATATCACGCCTACTCATGAGTTGCTTTGTCGTGATTTGTTCGGGCATGCTTGCGACAATATGAATGAAAAGTAATCATTTTGAAATTCCATGCCTTGGTGAATTCTATAAATATTTATTTCTCCATTCTTCACTTTTTACTTCTCTCCAAAGATAATAACGAAAAGGTAACTTCTCTCACTAGCTTCTTTTTATTTCCTTGTGAGTTTTGTTAAGACTTCCAGCTCTGTTCTTGTGAATTAGAGGCCTTAGATCTTTTTGAGCCTGAATTTCTTTTTCGGTGGTGTTCTCGACTAAGATGGCGGATTACGAGCCGGAACATGGTCATGTCAGTTCATCGGCAGGGGAATCTTCCAGGGTTCGGCGTGCAACCAGGTTTCACACTACTCGTCCTTGTTCTCCAGCCACAGCGGATGTGTCGATCAAGGAAAAATTTGAGGGTGCCCGAGTTAGCCGGGAAGAATTCCTTCGTCATCCTCTATATGTGCCAAAGAAGAAACGTCCGAGGAGAAAAAGGGTTACCCCTGATCCCGTTGGTTCGACGTTGTCGTCGGCAGAGTCCATAGCGGATCTTTGGCGTGATCTATGATTCCCGAGAATGTTACGATAAGGATTCCATCTTCACGCGACCGAGTGGAATCTCCACCAAAGGGGTATTTCTCGGTGTACGAAATCTTCTTCGAGTTGTGCTTTCTCTGGTTCCCGATTCACGAGCTCATTATCCGTTATCTTCGATGCCTCAGATTGGCCTTAACACAAATCGCTCTTAGGAGCCTAAGGCATTTGGTGGGAATACTGGTTCGTAGTTTCAAATGTGAATCCAGCCTCCGAGTGTTACATCTCCGAAACATGCTGTACGTGGTTCCGACAAAACGCGATTCTGAGTATTACCTCAGGCCCTTTTCTCATCGGGCGGTCGTATCGGATTTTGAAAAGAAAGATAGTGAATGGAGGCATCATTTCTTCTATGTCTTGATTGACGAAGCGTCCGTTGGGAAAGCTTGCGTTCCGTTGATGAAGTCGAAATGGGGGAAGCTTGGTAGCGGACCTATTTGTTTTTGTCGTCTAGATTTTTATCTAGCTGATCTTCTAACCAAAAGTTTCTTTATTTTTCAGAGAAGGATATCTGCTTGACGTGCCCGCCGCGATTGATTCCTCTTATTTGGGCACTTCAGGAAGGTGGTACGAACTGGTTAAAGCACTTTTCGATCGAACGTGTTATCTGTGCCAGTCAAATGGATGCGGCTCGTAAGGAGGCAAGACCTTATGAGAAAGCGGACGTTGATGGCGAGTGTCTGGGCGATATCCTTGTTGAAGACCTTGGTTCAATATCTCCATGGCTTGCGGAAGGAGTTGATCTTCCAGAGTGTGACTTTCATGGCCTCGACGACTGGATCAGTTAAGGTTCCATGGTGGGTGAAAGTACATCGAGAACTTGTGCCGATGCTGATATCGGCAGTGCGAACGTTTTGCAAGTCTCTATGTCGGATTCTCCGGATCAGGTCGTCGCGCCCGAGTCTAGTCGAGGACCTGCGAAGAGACATGCGAACGATTTTGAGGTGCCGCAACCCGAAATCCCGGCATGGTCTTGCGATGGCGATGGGTCTATGTACACCAATGCTGATATGGTCGCCAGCTTTTGCGCGGACGTCAGCCATCTAGGAGGTCTTCCCATTCGATGCGAAGACATGATTTGCGGCAAATCATTTGCCGCTGCCGAGCAAGATATGCTAAGGGTTAGCTTCTTTTCTTTTACGTGAGGCATGCGGTCTTATCCCATCGCTTTGATAACTTTGTCTAAGTTTGTCTTCAGGCGTGGGCTTCGGTCAATCGCCATGCTGGTGAGGCCGATACGAGGCTTCGTGGAATTCGGGATCGTTTTGCGAGGCGTTCTGTCGATAATGCGCGCTTGGCGGATTCGGTTGCGGCCATGAGAGCTTCTATGGAAGAAGGAAAGAGCAAATTCGAGATGGCGAGGTTTTCCCTTGATGCTGCTAGGACTTCGGCCCTAACCGATGTTGAGGCCTTAAGAACCCGACTTGCCGAGAGAGAAGTTTCCCGTGAGGTCTCTCTTCGGATCGCGGCCGAGAAGGGGAAAAGGGGGATGTTGAAGAAGATCACGTCCCGATTCTCCAAACTTAGAAAGATTTTCTCGAAATTGCCCTCGGCTATGGAAAGGCAGAGCCGGTTCATTGCTGTAAGAAGTAATCTGGCTTTGATCTCTGACTTGAGATCTGAACATCCTCCGGCGTTTGAATCCGAAGAGGCTTACCTAATGTGAGAACTCGTTTGGGAGAGGGAGACGTCTTCGAGTATACCCAGCTGATTGCCGAAGCCAGCGACTGTGTCGATCTATCTTCGTTTCATGGTGAAGATGCCAACTCGTATCAAGGAGACTCTTTGTTTTAGGAGCATGGATAGGATTTGTGTTTCAACGGTATTTTTAAGACGGTTGGTCGTTGTAATAATATGTGTTTGAATGTTTTAACATCCTTAACCTTTCCTTGTATTCTGAAGTAGAAGATTTGCTTAATGTATGATATTTAGACTTGTTTTATCTTTTTGAAATTCGTTTCGCAGACTGCATTGTCTTGATTAAAAGTTCAAATCGGTCAAGTTTGAGATTTCCAAATCCAGGTGGCTTGGATCCGAACGGACTTGGCTCAGAATTGGCTCAGTTTGGACCGGTATGCTTTAGGGAGTGTTATACTAGACTTCTTGGTCGTTATACCAGTGTGCTCGGAGGCGTCTTGCTGGGTTTAGAACCCGAGAGATGACAATGCGTTTTTCTCTCGCGGATTAGTAATGTATAGACCAGTGTGTTCGGAAACGTTCTTACTGGGTTTTTAGGAGTTTCACGGTTGATTTTTGTACTAGTGCTTGCCGTCTATATTCCCAAATCGGCCGTGTATTTGATAATGAAGTTGTCGAGACCAGTGTGTTGTCTTTTACTGGGTTTAGATTTTCGATTCCAATTTTCTGCGAGATTTTTGCCTCGCATCTTTCGTTCTCCGAAAATAAATCGGTATCCGCAGGACCACCTTTCAATGATACCGAACCAAGATATACTTGGCTGAAACGTCACTTTACCAGCGTGCTGAGTAGCGTCATGCTGATTCTTTTTTGAGGGGTTTTATTATCGTCTGCGGTGGATTTGAAGACCTGTCAACAACCCGTATTCAGGATTTTACGTCAACTTCTCGACTTATGTTCCCTTTGCCGATAATAAACATACCTTGGCGGTATTTTAAAGAATTTTTATAGCGCTCTTCTATCCGTTTGTTGGATGTACAGTGCCTTAGTCCGCATGGGTCATGCCGGCTAATATCCATACAGGATATATGGGTTTGTCCAATGCGGCCGTCAGTGGACAAAGCAAGACATTCCTAACAACTATGCGATAAATTAGCAGGTTGGTTCTAAATTCCGAAATTCGTATCCTAACCTTAACAAATTATACGAAAGTAAAAGAAAGGGTTTATTTTATTACTTGACGATTTCACGAGTTTGGTTGGGGAGTTGAATTTTCGAGGTCTTTTGGGATTTTGCGGAAAATGGCTAGTTCGAGGTTCCGAGAAGGTTCACTCGGATTTTCGAGCTGTCTGAGGCGTTCGGGTTCGAGCCATTTCAGCTTGGATCGCTGGGCTAGCTGTGCTTGGATCCGTGTTGTTTCAGCTCGGATTTCCGAGCTGGCCGAGCTCTGATCCGAGCTGGCCGAGCTTCGGTCCGAGTTGTTTTAGCTCGGATTTCCAAGGTGGCCTGACTAGTTTTGGTTTTTACGTTTCTCGGAGGTTTCTAGCTGTTTTGTCGGAGGATTTTCTAACCGGTTTGATCTGGGATTTCCGGATTTCTGAATAGCTTTTGCAAACAAGTTTCAAGAATTGTTTTCAAAAATTTGCGAGATCCGAAATGGAAGTATAGATATATTTACTGACCCACTCCCCCCCCCCCCCTTTTTGAGAGGGGGGATAGCTGAACCGTCCAAGAAGATCGGCTACCTACGTACCCCTTGCGGAGTCTTCACTATCGGAACCTTCGTAGGTGCATCGCGTTCCATCCTATTTTGGTGTCGTCCATGGTCTCGACCTCATACACTTCAGGACGAATATCCCTCGTAATCATGTAAGGTCCTTCCCAGTCTGCACTCGTGTTCCGAAGCGCTGAGCTTTGCCAGATCCTTCTCAAGACAAGATCTCCTACGAAGAAACATTGATTGCGATTGTCGGTTCGGTGAGACGGGTTGCTTCTCTCTATTGCATTCATCTGTCGATCTTGCTCTCCGTTCGGGGGATCGTCGGAGATTCGCCGTCCTCGATTTCCCCACATCGTGCTTACTCCGGAAGGTGTTGGGAACCTGATGCACAAATGGTAAGTTGAAGGGACTTCCCTCATGGAATTTATCCACGGAATTCCGAGAACTGCTCCATAGATTATTGGGCGATCGACCACCGTAAACTCAATAACTTTGATGACTCCTCCAGCGATTATCGGTAGCTCGATCTTTCCGTAGGTGACTTCGGGATCTCAGGCAAATCTCGTTAGGGACAACTGGGAAGGCGTCACTTCGTTCAGATTCACGTCCATTTTCCTTAGAGTCTCACAGAAGATTAGGGCGACAGAACTTCCGGTATCGATAAGTAGGTATGGTACACTACGATTCTTGATGATTAATTCTATGACCAGCGGTAGCTTGCATGGGTTGCTGGTCTTCGAAATCCGCATGTTGTCGAATGTGATCGTAGGATAACGATTCGTCGTATGCTGCCTGGCATTTCTTCTTGGGCAGCTGCGTTCCATGATCGTCGAGGGTAAGGATCGATTGATATCTTTGGCCTCGGGTGGTATTGTGATCTTTCCACAATCATGTTTATCCTTTGTCTGCTGACTGCCTTAGGATCTTCATCGTTCCCTTTCCTTCGCTTGTTGCTGCCTGTAGTGGTATGTCCTTCTTGATGGTTCCGTTCTCGATCCGTTTTGTTTGGATCGTTGCTTTTGTTAGGCTTACTTGACTGACCTCCGGTCTTTGCGTCGTCGAGATCCTTCAGTGTTATCGTGTCTCCCAGTTCTCCAGCTACGAGTTTGGCCGCGAGTTTGATTCCTAGTCTGCGACAGTCGGCAGTGTTATGTCCGTAAGATTTTTGGTGATCGCAGAAGGCATTCTCGTCGTAGGAGCTAATATTCCTCGTTGATATGCTCTAGAGTTTTAATCCTATACTACTGCAAGTGCACAGTTATGCAGATGTAGTACTTAGGTATCGAATCCACAAAGACTCCAGTCAACGATATATATTAGAACAGTCGAGATTAAACTAGAATGAAAGCAATGTGATGTAAAGTAAAAGCATGCGAGAAAGCAAATCAGTAGCAAGATTGGTTGTGAAAACAGTTAACTTAAAGCGCTAAGTCTAGGGCGTTCTCAGGAAATCAGACAAGCAGACAATTCATTCAGTCAGGATCTAATTAAGCTCAGTTCTAGAACTCAAAACACGGATATTGAATTAACCAACTGTCGTTGCGAGAATTTTCTAAGCCTAAGTGCAGCAATCCAAATTCCTTTGCAATTACTAACAGATTAAACCAGCATTAATTCCAAGTTCGATATGTTCACAATTAAACTAAACCAAATTCCTTTGCGAGTAATTTAATTGCTCAACCTAAATAGTTCAGATTCTAAACCACACTGTCGTGTCGTATTTAGCAACCTAAGATC
Organism: Orychophragmus violaceus; assembly: GCA_030180135.1. Lineage (NCBI taxonomy): Eukaryota > Viridiplantae > Streptophyta > Magnoliopsida > Brassicales > Brassicaceae > Orychophragmus > Orychophragmus violaceus. The sequence goes on along the minus strand of CM058229.1, from coordinate 84,821,747 downwards.
TAGATTCTAAGTGATCAGGTTAGAACTAGCATTAAACACAATTTAGATCGAAGAACAAATAAGTTATGAATCCTTAACTGAATTAAACAGATCTAGCAAGTCATGAAATCCTATATGAGAAACCCTAAACCTAACTATGAATCTACTCAGACATAGATAATGAAAACATAATCATATGATGAATAAATTGCATATGAGATATAAAAGAAGTAGAGGGGTTCAAAATCTTCTCCAAAAACAAGATGAAGTACAGGTTCAGATCAGCCCCAAAATCTCTCTCTAACTCTCAACTCAAAGTATGAATGCATAATTAATATCAAAGTCTAAAACCTAATTAATATAACCTAATCACGTCTTGGGGCTTCTGTGTAAATATCTGAAACTTCTGGGCACTTCTGCAATATCTCATAACTTCATTAACTCGCGAGAGTCTGGCCCAACGCGCTATGCAACGATCGACGCAATCCTCTGTTCTGGACAGTGAGCTTCACCTCTCGGGTCAAATCTCCAAAATGCACCAAATAGCTCCATAATCTTCACTTTTGCTCCAAACGTGCGTATACCTAATAAGACCTGTAAAAGACTCTAAAGAAACACTAATAGACTCTAAAACACACTTATATCGTGGTCTAAAACCAGTAAAAACCATGATATATTAACTCCCCCACACTTAGCCTTTGCTTGTCCTCAAGCAAAACAAAGAACTAGAATGTAGTGAAGAGGTTTGAAAACTTTCAGAAACTCTTTTTTATCTTAGAAGCAACAACACTCAGATTCCCCTTAGTAATCCACATGAAAAAATTCACCTGCAGACATCAAGACCAACATATACTTCCCCCACACTTAGCAATTGTCCTAAGTAAACTCCACAGTCACATCCAAGCATTCAAATTCTCCCTACTGACTTCTGCAAGTATTTAAGTGCGGTCTCACCTAAGGAGTATCGATCAAAGGCACATGGACTCTTGCCTGGTCAGCTCTAGACCACCATACTGTCTTTCTTTGGTCCCTTTCTTCTCTTTTCCCTTCCTTAACAACTGATTTTTCCCCATTGGGTATCATTTTATTTTTTTTTTACCAGTTTTCTTCCCGTTTTGGGGTGTACTTTGGACACATTCCATGGATGCACAGAAGGTAATAGTTGTAACTACCACTCCCGAGACCACTTCAGAGCTACTAGCTCATCCTCAGTTTATTACTTTCTTTTTTTTTACTTTATGGAAGGGGAGAAGGGAACCAAATTGGACAGGTTTACAAGTTGTGTCAGAACTAACAAAGGAATCCGACACAAGGTATTCCAAGCCCTTAGGTGAGAAAATTAAGTCAGTATTAAGATGAAGTCAGTAAAAGGATCCTCTGATACCTGAAGTGATATGGGTGTCCTCAGTAGGTTGATCCGTCTTGGGGTTTTCTAATAGTCATAGACTGATCTGCAAACTCATCCCAATGGTCACTTAAGTTCCTGCAAGTGCTGTTAATCTTGTAAAAAATTCTTTGTTTCTTACTTAAACTGTTTTGACTCAATAAAACAAAACTTGAAAAACAGACTGACTCTAAGAAAACAGAAAGCTAAAGTCAGTAGCACCTCCCCCACACTTAAGACACACTGTCCCCAGTAGTGTCAAGCGAAGGATTGGTAAAAAGAAATAAAAATTAGTTAATGGATGAGTTGAGTTATGTCTGATTTTTACCTCTGTCACACCTGCATCGACCGTTGCACAGAGTGCGTCGATCGTTGCAGGGCGATTTTCGTGTTGTGTCGATCGTTGCTCAGGACCGCAACGATCACTGCAGTGCAATTTCTTTCGTGTTGTGACGATCGACACAGGTTGTGTCGATCGACGCACTGCAATTTCTCGAATCAGTCAGCAAGTTAGCAGGTTAGTCCGTGAGAAAATCCAAATTTTCGAACCTGCAAGCTGAAAAACACTGAAAACAGGCAAAATCAAAGCAATTGATAGTCTCAAAGCAAACACATCATCCAAATATAAAAATCCTAAGAAAATCAAGAGTGAAATGCAAAAAGAAAGAAAGAAAAGAAAATACAGAACCGTAGTCTGAAAATGTCACTACTCTCACTCGTCATCTATCCCATCATAGCGCTCAGTACCACTCGAAGAAGCTGGAGTCGGGGAGCGCTGTCTACATATACGGGAAGGAACATGCTGATGAATCTGTGGCTGTCTTCTGCAGGTGCAGCCACACATCCACTCCCAGATAGTCTTCAGTATCCCATCCTGACGCTCTCTCCACTCTGTCTCGGACATCTCTCCAAAAGGAACTGATGGGGCAGGGTAAGGACCAATATCATGTGCAGCAGGCTCTGGTGCAGGCGCAGAAGAAGATGAAGCTCTCGTAGAAGGCTCTCCCAGCGGATGAGCCATCGTAGGGACGCTGCGCTGAACGCGTGTAGGAGGCAGGAATCTCAAAGCAGCCAGCGTATCGACCCTGGTCAGATCAGCAGAAGGAAGATCTACACCGTGCTTCCTAGCACTGGTATCGTAGTAGACCCAAATGCGTCCCTCCTTCAGCCAGGTAGCACTCTGCAGGTGAGTAAAGTCAAGGAATTCCTTGCTGTCGTCACACTCCGTACCCTCTAAAGGGATCCTGCAGTGCCTGAAAATGGGAGTAAGCAGACTCCCTACTGACTCAGAATCCTTCCCGTCATATGCCTTCTTCTGCAGAGAGCACATGTGATAGGCAAATACAGATCCTAAGTTGAGTCCACTTGTGGGATCTCTCAACTCGATGTCAGTGAACTGCAGTCCCAATCCACGGTAAAGTATCTCCAGCTCGTTCTTACGCATCTTGTTGGTTTCAGCCTTGCACAACAGAGTACGTCCCAAGATGCGCATAACATATCTCAGAACAGGATGCCTAACCTGCATCACTGGCGTAGTCCGTGAGTTGTATCTGCTGTTACCAATGTGTTCCCAGAAAAACTGAGCCTCTGGTACTTCCCAATCAAGAGCTATAATGGTACGTGTAGGCTCTAAGCTAAATCCATATATGCGGCAGATATCAAGAAGCGGGATCTTATACCTGACTCCTAAACATATGAAGGTAAAGATACCTCCTGAAACTCTGGTGTTCTCTGGGTCAGGATAGATCACTCTGCAGGTAGCTAGCAGCTGTCTAACCAGATTAGGATACAGCTCGTAATACTGCATAGGCATTTTCCCTAGACCAATGCTCTTGCATAGCGTCAGAACCTGCTTGTCAATCCCCAGACCTTTACAAGTCCAATAGTCCGCGAACTTGGTTGGCTTGATTGTCATGTGACACCACCCATTGTAGAGTAGTGTGTCATACTCGTCCCAGTGATCAAACAACGGCCTCTCTGTGAACTCATCAGTCTTAAGGAACTCAGCAATATCATTACCCCACACTCTATCTGTCGGGATCTCTGTCTTATCTGCTTTGGGCCAAGGCAAAGCTATGGCCTGACGATCTCTCACATAATCCTTATGTGGATCTGAGTCGCGTGGGAACCACTCTGGTGGCGGATGGCCTACAGCTGGGGCTGCTGTGGTAGCTCTACGTTTGCGAGATTGTCTGCGAGTTTCCATATGCATTCAAGAAAATTAAAACAATATTAGTCTCGACAATCTCTCTGTGAAATCGTAGAGCAACGATCGTTGTACGAGTGGCGACGATCGTTGCAAAGCGATTTTACAGGCGACGAACATATTTCAAATCGTGTAAAAATTCGTTCTCTTATCCCTTAAACAGCATGATTCTATCACCCAACAACCTAAATCAAGCTAATAACAGTACAGAATCATCATTTCTCAAGCAAAAATCTCATAATTCCAAAACCTTAAAATCGAATCCGAAAATCATAAAATTGAGACACATTACCTTGGATGCTTCGAATGGGTTAGAAAAACAGATAAAGCGTGTAAAACAAGGAGAATAGCACTTGGAATTAACAAAAACGATGAAGAAATGAGAGATTTAGGTGATGAGAGTCTCGGTTGTACGGACGGCGAAGTGGAGAAGAAGAGAAGAGAAAAGGGTTTAAGGCACTTACCTCGATCGTGGGTGCAACGATCGTTGCCGACGAGCAACGATCGTCGCTAACGAACCGAGTCGATTCCGGTTTAGCTCAACGTACCTTAATTTCAATTTAAACCAATTGCAACGACCGTTGCTCAGGACCGCAACGATCGTCACAATGCGATCTCATCTCCTCGTCACAATCTCCCTGCAACGACCGTTGCACATGTAGGCAACGATCGTCACACATCCTCAGACAGTGTTCAGTATCTAAAAACTTAGCAAAAACAAAATCAAAACGTAAGTTCCTAAGAAAAACACCAAAAATCAAAAAGAAAAATACTAAAACCTAACAGTGGGTTGCATCCCACTCAGCGCTTGTTTAAGGTCATTAGCTTGACCGGACAAACAAGATTTAGGCTCCAGGAGGTTTCAACAAAGACTGTGAATGTCCCTGTGAAAGTCTCCTCATCCAAGGCGGAGAATAAGCTGTTGCAGCATGAGCTCTTCCAAGAAAAGATGGAATGTGATGATCTCCAGGATCAGGAACCAATGTCTCACACGTCTGCGCTCCATCTCCATCCATGATGGTGAAAGTCTGACCATCAATCTTAGGCTTGCGCAGCTTGTCCATCTCAAAATGCAGATGCTCGTCTCCCAGATGGAGATCAATCAAGCTATGCCTCACATCTATCACTGCTCCAGCTATAGCTAAAAATGGCCTCCCAAGTATCAAGGCATCATCAGGACCAGTGTCGCACTTCAGCACCAAGAAATCTGTCGGAACCAAGTAGTTTCCAACTCTCACTGGGACGTCCTCAAGAACTCCTTCCGGAATCCTTATCGACTGATCAGCTAGGACAAGAGAGGTCCTAGTAGGCGAAAAATCCGTCATCCCCAGCTTTACTGCCACAGAGTATGGCATAAGACTTCCAGCAGCTCCCAGATCACACAGAGAACGCCTAAAGTTATCATCAAAGATAGAACTCAGCACAAACACACCAGGATCAGGCAGCTTCTTTGGGATCTTGGTTAGCAACACCTCACTGATATGTCTAGGGACCACTATTACCCAATCCCTCAGCTCTTCATCCAAAGGCAACATCTTACCCAAGTATCTCTGCACACATGGGTGATAAGGCGGATCATCAGATGGTGGAACTTCATCCAACTCTTCACCAATCTCTTCTAGCCTTTTGAGCTCATCAATCTCTTCTTAAATTAACTCAGACACCTTAGGATATAATCGAACAGATTGTGCATAAATCTCTTGTTCAGTTATCTCAGATACTCCAGGGAATAGGCGATTAAGCTCTTGGTCTGCCTCTGCATCAATTCCATATGAAGCTAATAAATCTGTCTGTCCATGACCTGCAACGATCGACGCATGAGGTGCATCGATCGATGCATCTGATTTTTCACAGATTCCACCCGAGAGATTTTCCTCAAAATCAGAAATTTCGGCCTCTTCTACCAATTCAGCTGTATTCAACTCAAAATTTTCACCTTGTGTTGATCCTGTTGGAATTGTGTCCAGTAATCTCGGTACTGTCTCTAGAAAGTAAGAGTAGGTCAAAGATCAGACATAAGTCATATAATACTGGGGGTCATGATGGCTTGCTAGAGTCCGCTCATGATCTATAAGTCTTGGACTTATTGCCTTTATTATATGATCCCATATGGGTCACACGCCTAAACTAACGGGAATATACGAAAGAACGGTTTAGCAGAAGTACGGTAAAAGTGCTAGGCATTTACGGTACTTAGAGAGAGGCTGAAGGGCCTGATTAAATCCATGGGATTTAATCAGAATAGAGAATTGGGCCTTAAGGCCCAACAGAGTTAAAAAGAAGGGTTTTATGATTAAAACTAGGTCTTTTTCTTCTTCTTCTCTCCCAATCTGCGCCGCCAACTCTCTCCTCTGCGACTCCTCTTCAGCTCGGTCTAGCAGCCAAATTCCCGGTGTGCGTGTGTGAGCCTTTGGAGGATCCATCCCTTGGTGGTTCTGCTGATCTCTGACCTGTTCTTCATATTTCCGCTGCATAAAAGGTAACAGGTGAGATCTATATTGTTTCTATTCAAGAGAACCTAGATCTGGCATGTTTAGGATCTATTAATCTGATGAATTGAATCAGGATTAACACCATAAGATCCAACAGTGGTATCAGAGCCATTGGTTCTTAGGATTTCTTGTTTTAGATTCATGTTTAGGTTGTTTAATCTGTTTAGAAGTGTTTTTGAATCAATTTACTGATAAGAGAATTCACTTAAGAAACAAGTTTTAAAATCTAAACACATATGAAAATCGTATCCCGAGCTATATGACTCGTTTTACGTCGGATCAACCGGATCGCAACGGACGCACGAACCGATCGTCGACGATCGTGTTGCGTGGTCGCGTTATGATCGTCGGATGGATCGCGATCGATGGCTGATCGATGGGCCGATCGAACGTGACGAACGGATGGATCATGTCGCGTGATCCGATCCGATCCGATCGAACGTGATCGCAAGATCGTCAGCCATCCCGGCCAATCCCGTCCCGCTCGGCGATCGTGGAAGCAACCGACCCGAGCAACCCGTCCGCGAGCCGGACAACGTCCGTCCGTCCCGAGCACACCGAGCGCCTCGATCTCGGATCGTCGCGTGCGGCTTGACGGCTGACGTGATCGCGTGAAACTTACGATTAGGTCGTAATCGGTTCACGTGATCAATCGGTTCGGTTCGGTTAATGGTTCGGTTTAAAACTTGATTAAAATCAACGTCACGGTTTAATAAACAGATTTTAATAATTTTATTAAATCTGGTTAAACCGGGATAAGAAATCCAATGTCGAAAGAATTATTGGATTTAGTGCCTAAACCAGGAATTTCTAATTTGATTTGGTTGGACCAAATAAATTGAGAAAATCCGGTTTAGTAAATAACCGGTTGACAATTGTGGTCATCGTAGTAATTAAAATTTGGTTAGACCAATTTTAATGAACCAGACCGGTTATGTCAAATAATTGGACAATTGGGTCATGTCTTGGACATGGACCAATTCTTGGGCCTCGGGCCAAGAAGTTAAAACAATTGGGCCAGTTGTTTGAGTCTTTCTTCAGATTAATTTAAAATTTATTTTATAAAATTATAAATCGATTTTAAATTAAAGTTTCCGATATTTTGAAATTAGAAAGTTTCTTATTTTATAGAAGTTTCTAGATTTGCATGATTCGGATTTTAAGAAATTTCTAAAGTTAGAAAGTTTCCGTTTTTAGAAAGTTTCCAATTTTAGAAAGTTTCCAAAAATAGTAGGTTTCCAAAAATGGAAAGTTTCCCGAAATAGTAATCTTCTATTTTGGGAATGAATTTTTAAATAAACCTACGAACCTCAAATAATATCAAGCGTTGGATGTCTTGTCCATTCTATGTCAGCTGTCGAAGCCCATTCAATTGTATTCATGGCCTTACAGTGTGAGGGTGTCTGCTTTTGCGTGGATAAGACGGTTTGTGATTCATAAATGTCATTGGGAGTCCCAGACATTAATGATTACATGACTGTATAGTCTGGTTTTCTTGACTGGGCCATCGGGAGTCCCGGGCCTTGAGACATCAGAGTGAATTGGGCCTCGGGCCCAGATTCACAACCAAGAGTTATATCACGGATATAATTAGCCGACATAGGGCTTACCGATATAAGCTAAGGTTGGATGACGGCCAGTGGCCCACTTTAATCTTAGTTATATGTGGATCTTGGAATCATTATATTCTATTGAGGGTAACTTATGTTATTGAATATAATGCGTGATTAATCATATTAAATATAATACAAGATTAATCATATTGAACATATTAACTAAAATCCTTTTATCTTAATTTTCAGTTATGACTAGCACAAACAATCAAAACACTTTCTCGATCCGGTCTGTCCTTAAGAAGGACAAGCTGAACGGATCAAATTTCTTGACTTGGTCGCGGAACCTGAGGCTAGTTCTCAGACAGGAGAGAAAGGACTATGTCCTTGAGAGAGCTCTCCCCGTGAGGATCGGGTCCAATGCTTCTAATGCAGTATATGATGCTTGGAATAAGCATTATAATGATGCGGTAGATGTGCGTGGTCTGATATTGGCTACCATGGACTCAGACTTGCGGGAGCAATATGAGAACATGGAGTCGCCAATAGAGATGATCAGCAGCCTGAAATTGAAATTTCAGGAGCAGATAAGAGTGGAGAGATACCGGTTGGTTAAGTCTCTCACTAGCTGCATGCTACCAAATGATAATCCAGTGAGTCCTCATATCAGTAAAATGATGGGTTACATTGATAACCTGAGGAAACTGGATTATCCAGTTAGCCAAGAATTGGCAACTGAGATCATTCTGCAGTCACTGCCGTCAAGCTATGATAAGTTCAGAAGGAACTACATCATGAAAGGCTTAACGAAGACGCTGACTGAACTGCATGATATGCTCAAGACAGTTGAGCCAAACGTGAAGAGTACCTTGTACAATCTCATGAATGAGAAGGGTAGGTTTACTAAACCTAATGCTGACAAGGGTGAAGACAAAGTTGTCCAGATTTTTAATCATGGCAAACGTGTGTCTTCTGAGCCCGAGTCAGATACCTCTTACGTTGGTAAGTGCTGCTACTGTAAGGAGACAGGGCATTGGAAGAGAAATTGCATTAAATTCATGGAAGATGATGAGGAATTGAAGTTGATGTATGAGACTACTTCCTCAGGTATTCATGTTATTACTTCAAGTTCTACCTTAAAGGTATTGAATACTGGTTGTGGCACTGATATTTGTGATAATATGCAGAGCCTAAGCAACAGTAAAACGTCCTTAAAGGTATTGGATACTGGTTGTGGCACTGATATTTGTGATAATATGCAGAGCCTAAGCAACAGTAGAACGTTGAAGGAAGGGCAAGTGAAACTACATGTCTGGAAGGAGCTTGGGATGCTGCCTCAGCCGTAGGGTTTTCACTTATAGATCCCTTTTAGGCTTGGTTTTGTATTAAGTAATTGCTACAATGTACCTGCTTTAAGCAGAATTGTCTTTCATTTTCTTGTAAGAATTTGAATGTTTTTCATTTTGATAAAAGACAAGTTTTGTTCTTTTGATCTTAATGAAATATTAATTGTAGCACCCTATTCATGGAATGGGTTTTATATCTTAAACCAAGGTGTGCCTAAATGTAACATAAATACCGAATTGGTTTAAATCTGATGAATTAAACCTGATTTTTCTTGGCATAAAGTCTTGGTCACATAGAGTAAGTCGGATTCAAAAATCCCATAGTCATGGACTGTTGGGCTCATTTGATATAATATCTTATGAGACTTGAATTCTTTTACTAGACCAAAAGGTAAAGGGCCTATCTTAGCCGAGCTAGAGAAAGGCCCAAAGGCTTATTGGACCTGGAACATATTCATGTATGTGGCCCAATGAGCAGTAATGCCAGAGAAAATCTCCTGTACTTCATTGTCTCTACTGATTACTTCAGTGAGTGTGACTGTGTTCATTTGATGAGACACAAGTCGGAATTCCTTGACATGGTCGAAAGAGTTCCAGAATGAAGTATAGGATCTGAATGACAAAAGTATTAAGACTCTGGATTAAATCACGAGTGAGAATACTTAAGTCATTGATTGTGTGATCATCTTAATGAGTGTGAAATCGTTTCACAGCTCATTTCTCCTGAAAACCTGAAGGTGTTTCTGTGAGAAAGAATCAGATCTTATTAGAAATGATTAAAGATGAGTCACACGAATCTTCCATGATATTATTTAAGAATAACGCTCTAAAATATCTAAGTTTACGCTGAAATAGTTCCACAAATATCAGTTGAAAGACACCACGTTAATGTGGATTGGAATCGATCCAAATTTGTCTTTACTGAGTATTTGTAGTTGTGCTACTTCGCTGGTTGTCCTAGAGAAACCAAGGCTTGTTACTTTTACGTCCAATATGTTTTCTAAGAAGGGAAATTACTTTCCAAGAAGAACAGTGGGAGTAAAAGTACTTTTACGACCATTCTGTTTTCTAAGTAGGGAAGTTACTTTCCAAGAAGAACAGTGGGAGTAAAAGTACAACTCGAAGAAATTCGAGAAATACAGGAGGCTGCTTAACCTATTGAGGGAGAGCAGCGGAAGGATTTACAGATTTCTGTAGAATCTACACCTGTGGAGCCTGAAGTTCGCAGATATGAAAGAATCAGTCACTAATCCGAGAGTGAATTCTCGTCATTAGTTTAGCCTGATGATCATTGAATGTTCGCATGATCTGATGATCATTGAAAGCGACGAATCTGCGAAATCCTAGGAAGCGAAAGTGAGCCCAGACTCCGAAGAATTACATTTTGTGTAAGTTGGCTTCATCGATCCATTCATGGATGGAAGCAAACATATCGGAGTTAGAATCTTCGTTCTGTTGAAGGAGTCAAGGTTTTGACTTGAACAGGAACGAAGCGGAACTGTGTGTTTACTAATAGATTAGTGGGAGCGATATTGCATTTCTCAAAGTGTATGTCGATGACATACAGATTCTCGGATATAACGTCCCAACGCTGTAGTCGGTAAAGGACTAGCTTGGGAGTTGGTTTTATGATTGACATGGGTAAAGCCACGTAGTTCTTGGATTTTGGATCTATAGATAGAGATCCAAAAGAGCTGGTAGGACAAAGTCAGGATTCTTAAATTGACAATGTCCTACACGTTTTGAGCAATCCAAGAAGGGTTTTATGCCAATGTCACATGGCATTAAGTTAAGCAAGATACAGTATCCTACGATAACTGCTGAGCTTAAATGCATGGATGAGATTCCATATGCATCGGCAATTGGATCTATCATGTATGCCATGAAACATACTTGTTTGATGTTGCTTTAATGTTAAGCAAGACAAATAAAGACCAGTCAAATTCAGCAAAGAATCAAGTTTCCTAAAGTATGTCCTAAAGTATTTGAGGAATACTGAGGATAAGTTCTTGATTTACGGAGAAAGTAAGGTGCTATAAGTCGATAGAGTCTGAAAGGCAAGTTTCCAACAGACAAAGATGATTTCCGGTCACAGTCCGGTTATATCTTGTGTTTGTTTTGGCGGTGCACGGCACTGTTGCTGACTCCATGACTTAAGCTGAATCTTTCGCAGCTTGGGAAGCGGCGAAAGAGGTTGTTTGGAAAGAAGAGTTCATCACTGAACTTGATGTGATTCCAGCATAGATGAAACTAGCTGCACATCAGAGGTCCAAACACCTTGAGGATAGGTATAACCTATTCCATGAGATAAATGACAGAGATGTTAAGTAGATCAGCAAGTTTCAACGAATGAGAACGTTGCTAATCTATTAACGAAGCCACTCCTTAGCCCTAAGCACGAGTCACGGACTGTAGCTGTAGGATAAGTGAAGTTAAGATATAGTCTTAATTTCAGTGGGAGTTAGTAAAGGGCTTTATTTAGTTATTCATATGTTCTTGTAAAACATTTGAGATGTTTAATAATGAAATTATTATTTCAAGATTATTTTAACTGTGATGAAATAATCGTTCCAAAATGATATGAACCATTTTATAGGTCATCGAAGTAAATGACTTGATTTTGAGTCATCGAAGTCATTTAGCTTGATCATGAGACCCTATATTTGATAGATGTTTTATATCATCCCGTCCCTAGTCGAAGGTTGTTGAAATTGGAACACCAACAACCGTGTGAGACTGGATTGGTACGTGACTTATGACAAAGTCTCAGTGTGTCATAGATGCGCGGCATCAAAGTCAGTACATAGGTGTATGTTGGGGAACATACGACCGGACAAGACCCGCTTATAAGAACTCTTCAGGATATTTATATCTGTGTCATAAGAGATTCTTACTACGACTATAGAGTATAGTCCTTAGACCTGAGTTCGCATGCATGTGACTGCACATGGACTGATGCACTTTGATCATTGTCTAACGCTATCGTTCTGCGATAGTTATAAGGACCTTGTTTGGGTACATTATGAAATGAGCAGTTTACAGTGATGGAACAAGACGGAATTTGTCCCTCCAAAATAAATGGAGTGAATATCTCTAGGCCAATCGGAGATTTGAATACTGGAAAATGCATGGCCATGCTCAAACGGACTGTCCCGAGTCGTTTGGATTGTCAGTATCGAATCAGAGTCCGATGAACAAGATTAGGCTTTATAAGGATGACACTAATCTTGCCTTATGACTAATCGAGATATTGTGTCAAAAGGATTATGAATACAGAGATTCCAGTACAAGTGGGAGATTGTTGGAATTGTGTCCAGTAATCTCGGTACTGTCTCTAGAAAGTAAGAGTATGTCAAAGATCAGACATAAGTCATATAATACTGGGGGTCATGATGGCTTGCTAGAGTCCGCTCATGATCTATAAGTCTTGGACTTATTGCCTTTATTATATGATCCCATATGGGTCACACGCCTAAACTAACGGGAATATACGAAAGAACGGTTTAGCAGAAGTACGGTAAAAGTGCTAGGCATTTACGGTACTTAGAGAGAGGCTGAAGGGCCTGATTAAATCCATGGGATTTAATCAGAATAGAGAATTGGGCCTTAAGGCCCAACATAGTTAAAAAGAAGGGTTTTATGATTAAAACTAGGTCTTTTTCTTCTTCTTCTCTCCCAATCTGCGCCGCCAACTCTCTCCTCTGCGACTCCTCTTCAGCTCGGTCTAGCAGCCAAATTCCCGGTGTGCGTGTGTGAGCCTTTGGAGGATCCATCCCTTGGTGGTTCTGCTGATCTCTGACCTGTTCTTCATATTTCCGCTGCATAAAAGGTAACAGGTGAGATCTATATTGTTTCTATTCAAGAGAACCTAGATCTGGCATGTTTAGGATCTATTAATCTGATGAATTGAATCAGGATTAACACCATAAGATCCAACAGATCCATCATCAATGTACACTGACCATGCTTTGATGTGAGTTTCTGCTACTCCTTTTCCTTTGACAGAACTTGAGATTTGGCTCACTTGTGTGTCCAATTGCCTCACATGTGTGCTTAGAGACTCAAACTTACCATTGAGATCTTCATAGACAGAATCTATCTTCTTGTTGAAGTCCACATCACTCTTAGTCTGACTTTCCATCAGCTGCTCCATCATAGCTTCCATTCTGGTCTCATGAGCAGTAGCAACAGGAGGCGTCTGATAAGCTGAAGATCCATAAGTCCTCTGATTACCTTGTCCAAAAGGCTTTTGAAAACCACTGGTCTGTCCAAATCCAGAAGAGTTTTGATTGCTGTTGAAAGCACTCTTCTGTCCTCCACTGTAGAACTTATTACCGGGCTGATAACCAAATCTATTACCTTGAAATCCAGAACCACCAATGTAGTTCACATCCTCTTCCTGGTTCTCTTCTTCAGCTCCAAATACCTCAACATCCTGAGCAAAATGGACAGCCTTCTTTCCAGCTAGCAAGTTACACACTGTGTCCAACTTACTTCTTATATCGGCAATCTTTTGGTTATCTATCTTCCCACCAGACTCCTTCCTTCTCCTATCAGCAGACTTGCAACTATTACTGCTTACCAGATTGTCTATCAACTGCTTAGCTTGCTCAGGATTCCTTGTGTTGAAATTTCCATTGCTGGAATTATCCAACGCAGTCTGATATGGGAGATCTATTCCTCTGAAGAAGATACCAAGTAGTGTTACCTCAGTAAATCCATGATGCGGGCAGTCACGCTGGTACTTCTTGAATCGCATCCAGGCAGTCTTTAAAGGCTCTGTAGGTCCTTGGGAAAAAGTGAGAATGTCCTGTCTGGACTGATCAGAACGCGCATCATCGTAGAAATGCCTCAAGAACTCACTCTTCAGAGTATCCCAAGTAGTGAACTGCCCAGGTGGAAGTTGCTTAAGCCAGGCAGCAGCGTCTCCAGGGAGACTGTAGGGAAAAAGCTTGAGGAACAGATAGTCATGGCTCACTCCATCATACTTCATTCCGGTGATTATGCCCTCAAACTGATCAATGTGATCCATAGGCTGCTCAGTTTGAAAACCATGGAATGCATTCTGCCTCATCAGAGAGTAGTAGATGGTCTTGATCTCAAAATCATTGCTCTCAAAACCATGAGGTACAATGGCTGACCGGTTAGCATTATACTCATCCGGACGATTGTAGTCAGCTAAAGTCCTCTCACGAAGAACCATCTTCCTCTGTCCTCCTCCTTGGGCTTGTCCTTGGCCTTGTTCTTGTTCCACAGGTTCAGGGATTACATGTTCCTCAGCATCAATCCTCTTCCCAGCAGCATTGTAAGGATTGTTCTGTGGATCCCTCAGTACACCTTGAGCATCAGGTATCAGAATCAAACGTTCACGTGCCATCCTCGCTCTTCTATCTCTTCTGTTAGTCCTCTCTAGTCGTGCAAGTTCTTCAAGTCCGAGATTAACGAGATTCATGTTCTGATTACTTCTGGTTTCACGCGTCTGCATAAACCGTCTGTAATCGCAGTGCAACGATCGATGCAATCCTCTGTTCTGGACAGTGAGCTTCACATCTCGGGCCAAATCTCCAAAATGCACCAAATAGCTCCATATCTTATCTTCTGCTCCAAACGTGCGTGTACCTAAAAAGACCTGTAAAAGACTCTAAAGAAACACTAATAGACTCTAAAACACACTTATATCATGGTCTAAAACCAGTAAAAACCATGATATATCACTCGTCCAAGTGTTCCAAGAGCTTTTCCTCCGTTCTGTTGGCCTGTCTTCCTGCTGGTTTGTTCCGATCTGGTAGTTATGCGACCCGATCGTCCTTTCATGCCGCGAAGAGCTGCTTGGCTTGAGACTCGCATGTCGCTACTCGTGCTTGCCGACATACGAGTTTCCTTGCTTGCATGCTTTTTTGATTTGTGCTTTTCGGACAAGACTTTCATCTCTTCCTCATCCACGATGAAATCGATTACTCTGAGTATGGCGTCCGCCGTTGTTTGTGGTCGGTTTAGCGAGATTTCTCTCCTAAAATCCGACTCATACCAGAGTATTTTCTTTAGCGCATCGATCCCACTTTGTTGCTCAAATTTTCAATGCGGCTGGCGACTCTTTTGAGTCGCTCGATGAACTTCCTTAGGCTTTCGGTTTCGCCTTGACTCAAAGCCCATAGGTCGACGTCAGAAGTCTCCCTATCCATGAAGATGGAGCACCACTCCAGGGCTGCTCCTTTTAGATGTTCCACGAACAGAAGGCAGAAACCGGCATCTCTGTCCCTTTGGGTGAGATTTGCTCTTCCCATCGCAATTCATAAGGCCATCATATGAGCCTTCGTATTAGTTGTTCCGTCGTAGAATGGGATTTTGAGTTTGCCCGGACTGGAAATCCGAGTCCCGGTTATTCGAGTTTTGAATGGTGTCTTTCTTGTCTCTTCCAGGACACGATCAATTTCCGGGGCAGCGCTGGTTGCTCGGTGAACTTGTGATCGCACAGTTTTGATTTCCGCTGTTGTCTGAGCCAGCGCGTCCCTGAGTTCGTCGAGTTCGATCCTTCTACTGCTTCTCTGCCGTTGAGTTGGCCCGTTCAGCCGAGTTTGTTCTACGTCCTCTTCTTCCGAGAATTCATCATCATTTTGAGGTGGGACGTTGATATACCATGGATTTTAGGGATTTTAACCATGGTATATGTGTCATTTATCGAGTCTTTTACTATGTTTTAGAGTCTTTTCAGGTATTTATTAGGTACAAGCACATTTGGAGCATATTTGGTGATTATAGCATTTTCTGGAGCTAATTGGAGTATTTGGCCGAGAGATCAAGTTCACTGTTGATATTTCCGAGCTGCATCGATCGTCACACTTATGGCAACGATCGTTGCACCAGCGAGATGGGCCAAACGACGGTTTAATAAAGAATGAAGAAATTGCAGTTTTGCCCAGAAGTTTCTGATATTTACAAAGAAGCTCCAATTCGTGTTTTAGGTTATAAATAGAGTTTTTTAAGCCATTGTTTAGGCGACGCTTTCATTAAGTCTTATTTTATTTCAGAGAGCCTTAGGGGCTGATCTTGCTCTCGAAAGAGAGAGGATTTCGAACCCCAGTTCTTTATTTGATTTTATATTATTTGGTTTTCTATTCAAGATGTTTTCTGTTTCGATGAACATGTCTGAGTAGTTTACCTGTTAGGTTGAAGGATTCTCATTAGGGATTTCAGAGAATTATAGTTTAAATCAATCTGTAGAGATTTATATCTGCTAGTTCTTTATCTAAGTTGTTCTTAATGCTAAATCTGAAGTAGCTAATCAGAGTTATGATATTAGGTTGATTAATTCAGCGGAAGTTGGTTAATTTAACTAGAAAGAACTTAGATAAGCAATTAAACTTTGCGCAAACGGAAGTTTGGTTTAGGATAATTGTGAACATATCAAACTTGGAATTAAAGCTGGTTTAATCTGTTAGTTCTCGCAAACGAAAGTTTGGTTTGCTGCACTTAGACTTAGAGAATTATCGCAAAGGAATTTGGTTAATTCTATATCAGTGTTTGAGTTCTAGAACAGTTATTGATTAGATCTAGATAGATTGATTGCTTGCGTTCCTGATTTCCTGAGAACTCCTGAAACCTAACGCTTTGCCCTCTTGCTTACAAACTCACTTGATTCGCTTTGATATTTCGTTTACAGCTTTCACATCTGCTTCGCTTAATTTAATCCGAATTACTAATAATCTATTGTGTGACTGAGAGTCCTCGTGGGATTCGATACCTTATATACTACGATTGCATTAACTGTGCACTTGCAGTAGAATAGGGAAAACTATACACCTATCAAGTTTTTGGCGCCGTTGCCGGGGACTCTTTGAGTTCACCGATAGATTTAGTACTAGGATTTAGACTAAGCATTCTTTTTAATTTTCTTGTTTACTCACGTTTTTGATTTTTGGGATTGCAGGGATTCGCACTGCATCGATCGTTGCTCTCCTTGCAACGATCGACACTAGGCGATAATAAGCGATGCTAAGATCTGAGACGTTCGGTAGGTTCCGCGCCATGGAACCTTTGATTTTAATTCAAGGTAAAAACGGCGTTCTACGAGACCAAGAGGGTCACATATGCAACGCAAAAGGTCAGAAGATAGATGGGGAAGGAAACCCCATCTTACCAGATTACCATGTATTGGTTGTGCAAGTAGCTGAAATGCAGAGTAAGATAGATGACATCCACGACATCTTACTTAGGGAGAGACAGTTCCGAGCAGAGGCAAACACTGATAAGTTTACAGAGGTACGCTACATGGCTGGAGCCGACTCTTACAGACATACCTTGGAACATCAGCAAAGGCAGAGTTCTAAGCACGCTCTAGGATCAGGAGACCGTAATTATACTTCCAATCTGGCATCTCCTACACAAAGGAGCAAACTGGAGATGATGTTAGAGCAAACAATTGAAAGGCAACAG
Organism: Orychophragmus violaceus; assembly: GCA_030180135.1. Classification (NCBI taxonomy): domain Eukaryota; kingdom Viridiplantae; phylum Streptophyta; class Magnoliopsida; order Brassicales; family Brassicaceae; genus Orychophragmus; species Orychophragmus violaceus. Next base: position 84,804,354 of record CM058229.1, on the reverse strand, counting down.
CAGAACTCAACTTCTTTCAGCTCGAAGCTAGAGAACCTGTACACAAATTTGAATGAGAAATTTGAATCCTTGAGCACTCGTGTAAAGCAGCTGGACACACAGATGGATCAAATTCCAAGTTCTACCCCAACAAAGGATTCTCATGAAGATCCTGACAACAACATCCTCACTCAGGATCATGCACAAATGGATCATGGATCATGTCTAGCAGTTAAGGCTGTGGAATTTGTGGAAGGCAGAGGGGGATTTGATGTTGAATTACCAGAGCTCGAAAGCTTCGATGCACCTGACTCAGCAGAGATTGACATGGATCTTTTGACTTGGATAGCCCAGATTGAAGCAGGACCAAGCCAAGAAGAGAAATTTGAGTCTGAGACGGCTGGAATGGACCAAGAAACAGATAAACCCGAGAAAACAGTTGAAACCCGAGTTGAGATGACAGCATCGATCGTTGCATCACACGCATCGATCGTTGCACCCCGAAAGGAACCAGTTTCACCCAAATCTCGAGAACCTGCTAAAGAAGGAGCCTACAAACCTCCGTTGCCATTCCCAAAAGCTCCCGTTAAAACTAAAGATGTAGCTCAGTGCACATTGGTGGTTGACAAGAAGATGGTGGTTCCACAAGAGCCCATTCTAGAATCTTCAAGGCCTAAAACTACTCATAAGCAGAAAGCTCCGAACATCAAACCCTTGCCAAAGGTAAAGCATAAAACCTCTAAGTTTAAGCCTCCTGACTCCACTGTTTTGAATGCAGGAAAAAGCGTTAAAACACCCAAACGTCAATCTCACCCTACATTCCTCCCGACGTTCCTTGGACGACATCATGCTGCTACTGCTTACACACCACCATGGATGATAAGGCATTCACAGAGACACTCAAAGTCTCTGTTGAAACCTCCATGAGTCTGACCCCTTTCCAAAAGTCAAGCTATTGAACTTAAACAAGCGCTGGGTGGGAGGCAACCCACCATTAGGTACTGGTGTTTTTCTTTTTAATTTTTGGTGTTTTTGTTAGGATTTTACGTTTGTTTTTGTTTCTGGTGCAGTCATGTTTGCAGGTCTCGGATTAAATCGCAGTGCAGCGATCGATGCATTTCTGCATCGATCGTCACAACACGAAAGGAATCGCATTGCAGCGATCGTTGCGGTCCTGAGCAACGATCGACCATACACGAAAGTCGCCAAGTAACGGTCGATGCATCTAATGCACCGATTGATGCTGTGCGACAGAGGTAACCCGACAGACATAAACTCACCTTTTCAATTTTTTTTATTTTCTTTTACCGATCCTTCGCTGGACACTACTGGGGACAGTGTGTCTTAAGTGTGGGGGAGGTGCTACTGACGTTTATCTTTCTGTTTTCTTAAGAGTCAATCCGTTTTTCAAAATTTTTTGTTTTATTGAGTCAAAATTGTTTAAGTAAGAAACTATGATTTTCTGAGGAGATTTACAAGACTTGCAGGAACTTAAGTAACCATTGGGATGAAGTTGCAGGATTTATCTCTGACTATTAGAAAACCCAGACACAGATCAACCTACTGGGAACACCCATACCCTACGTTGCATAGAAACGGAAACGGGTACGCGGAAGCGAAACGTCTGGAAACGCGGAAACGATTATTTTGAAAAATTAAAAAATAGAAACGCTTTGGAAACGTGTATATATATAGTATATGTATATATTACTAGTAAAAATATATGATGAAACACCAAATATAAAAAAAAATCAAAGTTCAACATAATATTTAAAACAACATAAGTCCAAACTATTTTTTTTTTAAAGTAGAGAATAAATACAATGCATAAATATTGAATTAAGCTAAAGATACGAAAAACTTTCTTCTTTTCTGTGTTTTGCTGTTAGATTTTTAAATTACGTTTGTGACTCATTTATTTAGGAAAAACTTCTCATATTTCTATTAAGTCTTTTTCTTAAAAAATTTACAAATTATAAATTAAACTCTTATATTTATAAAAAATTACAATTATATTTTCATATATAAAACAAAGTTTCCAAAAAATAAAAATTTGGCGTTTCCAAAAATGGATACGTGTTTCCATCGCGTTTCTAAATAACTTTTTTTATGAAACGCGTTTCCATCGCGTTTCCACGCGTTTCTGTCGCGTTTCCGTTTCCGAAACGTTTCGGAAACGGGAAACGGTCCTCAGACGGAGTTTCCATACCACTTCAGGTATCAAAGGATCTTTTACTGACTTCACCCCTAATACTGACTTAGATTTTCTCACCTAAGGGCTTGGTATACTTTATGTCGGATTCCCTGTTAGTTCTGACACAGCCTGTAAACCTGTCCTATTTAGTCCCCTTCTCCCCTTCTATAAAGTAAAAAAAAAAAAAAAAAAAAAAAACAATAAACTGAGGATGAGTTAGTAACTCCGAAGTGGTTATGGGAATAGTAGCAAACACTATTATCTCTCATGTGATCCATGGAATGTGTCCAAAGTACACCCCATAACGGGAAGAACACTGATAAAAAAAATAAAATAATACCCAGTGGGGAAAAATCAGTTGTTAAAGAAGGGAAAGAGAAGAAAGGGACTAGAGAAAGATAGTATGGTGGTCTAGAGCTGATTAGGTAAGAATCCATGTGCCTTTAGATCGATACTCCTTAGGTGAGACCGCACTTAAATACTTGCAGAAGTCAGTAGGGAGAATTTGAATGCTTGAATGTGATTGTGGAGTTTACCTAGGACAGTTGTTAAGTGTGGGGGAAATACATGTTGGTCTTGATATCCTGTGATTGATTCTTTCAGTGGTTTACTAAGGGGAATCTGAGTATTGTGGCTTCTAGGATGAAATGAGTTTCTGAAGAGTTTTCAAACCTCTTGACTACATTTAGTTCTTTGTCTTGCTTGAGGGCAAGCAAGAGCTAAGTGTGGGGGAGTTGATATACCATGGATTTTAGGGATTTTAACCATGGTATATGTGTCATTTATCGAGTCTTTTACTATGTTTTAGAGTCTTTTCAGGTATTTATTAGGTACAAGCACATTTGGAGCATATTTGGTGATTATAGCATTTTCTGGAGCTAATTGGAGTATTTGGCCGAGAGATCAAGTTCACTGTTGATATTTCCGAGCTGCATCGATCGTCACACTTATGGCAACGATCGTTGCACCAGCGAGATGGGCCAAACGACGGTTTAATAAAGAATGAAGAAATTGCAGTTTTGCCCAGAAGTTTCTGATATTACAAAGAAGCCCCAATTCGTGTTTTAGGTTATAAATAGAGTTTTTTAAGCCATTGTTTAGGCGACGCTTTCATTAAGTCTTATTTTATTTCAGAGAGCCTTAGAGGCTGATCTTGCTCTCGAAAGAGAGAGGATTTCGAACCCCAGTTCTTTATTTGATTTTATATTATTTGGTTTTCTATTCAAGATGTTTTCTGTTTCGATGAACATGTCTGAGTAGTTTACCTGTTAGGTTGAAGGATTCTCATTAGGGATTTCAGAGAATTATAGTTTAAATCAATCTGTAGAGATTTATATCTGCTAGTTCTTTATCTAAGTTGTTCTTAATGCTAAATCTGAAGTAGCTAATCAGAGTTATGATATTAGGTTGATTAATTCAGCGGAAGTTGGTTAATTTAACTAGAAAGAACTTAGATAAGCAATTAAACTTTGCGCAAACGGAAGTTTGGTTTAGGATAATTGTGAACATATCAAACTTGGAATTAAAGCTGGTTTAATCTGTTAGTTCTCGCAAACGAAAGTTTGGTTTGCTGCACTTAGACTTAGAGAATTATCGCAAAGGAATTTGGTTAATTCTATATCAGTGTTTGAGTTCTAGAACAGTTATTGATTAGATCTAGATAGATTGATTGCTTGCGTTCCTGATTTCCTGAGAACTCCTGAAACCTAACGCTTTGCCCTCTTGCTTACAAACTCACTTGATTCGCTTTGATATTTCGTTTACAGCTTTCACATCTGCTTCGCTTAATTTAATCCGAATTACTAATAATCTATTGTGTGACTGAGAGTCCTCGTGGGATTCGATACCTTATATACTACGATTGCATTAACTGTGCACTTGCAGTAGAATAGGGAAAACTATACACCTATCAGACGTACCGATTGGCGTTGATTCTCTCTTCGTCATCGGAAGGCGACGCGGTTTTGTCCTCGGGTGATTCGTTCTCGCAATCTTCAGTGTTGCCTGCTGTTGCGGATTTTCGTCTTCGTATTATCGGAGGAGGATCCGTTATGTTGGGTCTTGTCGCTGGCGGGGTTCGTTCACCTGTGGTCTGCTCTCGATGTTGCGACGAATTCTTTGCCGGCCCTCCGGAATCTAAGAAGTCTAAGCGTCTTCGTTCAGTCGGGGCGAAGTTTACTGTCTGGGTGGTCTGCGTGCCGTTTCCGGTTTTCAATCTTTCGATCCGTTCAGTGAGGGTGTTGTTTGCCTTCTCTTGTTCTTCCGCCTTCTCTCTCAACGCAGCTACCATCTCTTTCAACTCAGCAAGGGTTGCGTTGATTGTCGTGTCTGATGTGGTCGTGTTTGTAACATTGCCGCTTGCTGAAGTGTTACCAGCGGTAACGTTGGGTGTGTTGTCACCGAATTGTAATTGCCGATTTATCTCGTCTTCGTTCCCGAGGGTAGTCATCTCTTCGTATCTGCTAACCGGTGGTTTTTAAGTGTCGAAATTTTTTTTTCCCCAGAGACGGCGCCAAACTGTGAGAGTCGAAACTCATACGGTCAAAATTTGTAGAGCAAAACTTTTAGGGAACATAAACTTTAAAGGATAAACTAGCAAACCCGGAGGACGTTTTATTGATTAGAAGTCGAAAAGAGTACAAAGATCGTAAAAGAAATTAAAGGAATCAGAAAAGAAATACAAAAGAACTCGGAAATCGGCTAAGATAAACTGCTAAATTCTTAAGTCTAAGTCTAGGGTTTTTTCGCTCTGGTCTTCTCGTGCGGCTTCTCCCTCCTTTTATAACTTTGGTTCGTCGGTTTTTGAGAATATTTCCGCAAGATTTGTGGAAATCTTCCTGTTCTTATCTCTTTTCTTTTTCCGTTAAATTGTACATTTCTATCTCGGATTTTCCCTTTTCCCTCGTTCCAGTCTCTTCTTTTACTTCTTCGTGTTTATCTTCTTTCGTCTTTCCGCCGCTCGATCCATTTGTCGGATAGGCCGAGACTTGGACGTTCCGAGTTCATTAATGTATCAACTTACTTATTTGGGTTAGAGTTTGTCGTATGCTTGGGCCTAAGCTCCCATTTCTCTCGATCTCGATCCATTAGCCCAAGTCTTCGGTCCGAGAAAGTATGGGCTGACATTTCCGAAGGAAGATGTTGCGACAAGTTACGCGTATCGGCAAATGTTTAGTTATCCGTTCGGAAAGTTCAGCTCGAAAAACCAGAAACGGTTTAGCTCGGAAATCCGAGATGGTTCAGCTCAAAGGTTCACTTAACTCGGGATTTCCAGAAGGGCAACTCATGATCAAGGTCGAGACGGAATGGGTTTAGATCCGAGATGGTTTAGCTCGGAAAATCCGAGCTGGTTCAGCTCAGTTTTCCGAGTTGGTTTAGGTCGGAATTCCGAGCTGGTTTAGCTCGGATTTCCGAGCTGGTTCAGCTTGGAATTTGCTTTGTTTGGATGTTCCTTAGATCCGTCCTGTCGGAAGATATATTTGTCCGATTACGATGTCGTCTATTTTGCCGAAACCATTTCTCCGATAAATCATTTAGGCGACATTGTCGACATTTCGTACAACTTTGTCATTTATACGAAAACTTGAACGTCTAGTTTAAATACTTGCTCGTGTCCGACTGCTTGACATTCTCTTCGGCTATTGTTTTCGTCGAGGAGGTTTTTGACCTCAACAATGACTAGCAAATCTACCCAAATATCTTTAGACATATAATTCAATAGTTACAAGTGTGAGGGAAAATGTCAAACAATAGTTCTTTAAGATGTCATGTGTGACGCATTAGTTCATGACTAGCCATTAAGTGACACAAATTAAGGCCCGCCATACCCAACTTATTTATATGGCGCCTGAATTACCATAAACTGCCTATACCCTAACCATATAACATCTATCAAATTCACTTCATCTCTCTAATTCCTTTCATTATTCATTTACTCTCTCGACGGAAAATCTATTGCAAAAAGACTAATGGCACAAAGGTAATACCAATTCCTCTCGGAGATCAACATGTTGACGACGAAATGGAGTTTGAGATTGAAGGTCCTTCTGTGTTGGATGTATGAACGGGTCTTTTCCGGCAAAACCATCAAACTACTTTTTGTGAATGAACAGGTTATCTCTTTATCACAGTGCATGTGTTGTATGAAGTTTTGATCTTACGATGTATAAACTTCTGTTCTTACGCTGTTTGAAGTTTTAAGTCTTGCACTTTCTAACAATAGGACCAAAGGATATAAGGATAAATTTAGGGTGACTTCGTTGAAATCTTCGAGTGGCTGGTAGAATCTGAGGGCCAGTGGGTACAATGGGATAACGTTCTTATCCTTGATAGGCCAATGTTTGGCCGCTTGACAGATAGTTTATTCTCTCTTTGTCGAATCCGTTCGAGTGTAATCTGGAAAATTACATACCCTAACAGATATCAATATTTAGACTTGAAGCCTATACAGGGCCTTTCAAATGGCACTATAACTACACATATCCAATCAGTACAGTTTTTTGGATTGAAGGGTACAAGTTTTATGGTCTTTATTGTTTTAATATGGTTTTGTTATGGATTTGTTGGGTTTATTTGTTTGAGATATAGATTTGATTGGTGTTGTGCTTGGAATTGATAGCTTCGTCAGAGATCAAGTGGTTACTACAAATGATCCAGAAACTTTTTTCTAGAGGCGTCTTCAAGTAAAATTCAGAACCAGCGATTTGGAGTAAGTATAACATCAATTTATTTCATGTACTATAATATTCTTAGAATGTCTGAAAGCTCAACTGTATTAAATATTGGAAGAGACGAGACATTGGATTGTGTGGCCAATGACGATCTTGCTATTAGGCTGGTTAGGGCATGGGACAAAAGTCCGAATGAGATATTGATCTGCTTATTCGAGTGCTTTAATATCGCCAAAACAGTAGTGGAATGATGAAAAATCAAAGCTTTTTTGTAAATTCGTTCCTGTTAGTAAAAAATGACAAATTTTATTTCTAGGTTGATTAGGGTTGGTGAGGTCGGGGGCAATTCAACGAGTTTATAAGATACGCTTTGATGCGTATGAAGTTGAAGAGTTCCGTGATTTTGTCCAGAGGTATTTATCTCACAACTCATAATCATATAATACTGGCTAACGCACATTATTAAACTTCCGTTTACTTGATAATGTGTTAGTTCATCTGTTGATTAAGTTAGTTAAGCTTACCTAGAATTCATGTATATAAACATCTTTGTACATACATTTTCAGATTAAAGAGAATACCTTTTTCCCTCTTTACATATGAATCTCTCTCTCTCTCTCTCTCTCTCTCTCTCTCTCTCTCTCTCTCTCTCTCTCTCTCTCTCTCTCTCTCTCTCTCTCTCTCTCTCTCTCTCTCTCTCTCTCTCTCTCTCTCTCTCTCTCTCTCTCTCTCTCTCTCTCTCTCTCTCTCTCTCTCTCTCTCTCTCTCTCTCTCTCTCAAAATCAAGCTTGATTCATCTATTACTAAGATGTTTATGTTTTTTGCGATCTTATGTGTTACTGTTTTAATTATTGTATTTTTTTTGTTCAGGTACCGTAAGCATCCTCTATGTTAAGAATGTTGGGTGTAGTTTGTTGGATTTGCGAAGTGAAGAACATACTTATGTTTTATGAATTAAAATTTAATGTGTATTTATAACCCGCACTTTATAGTTTTATCTAGTGTTTTTTTTTGTCAACTTGGTTTTCTTTAGTAACTTAGTATATTACTCGTTTACCATGATAACCAAAAACTGAAAAAAATTATCAATAAGTATTAAGCATTGATTAAAATTTAGTACCTAAACTTATTAACAGATCGAGAACATGTTCCCTTTTGAAGAACAAATCAATGTATTTCATTAATATGAGAGGATTATGAACAATCATTTTCTTATGGTAAATGTAACGTATAACAATTAGAGATTCTGAAACAAATACATGCATGGGTCATTCTCATGTAATCATTCGAGAAAAGCCCAAAACGGGTGAGTCGATTTCCATGTAAAGTCGCAATTGTTGCGTATCAAGTTGAAAAGTTACCGGGTATTTATTTCAATAAACCTAAAAACTCCTCACTTTCTTCTCTACCTCTTCCCTATCATTCTCTAATATTCAAAGAGATATCACAAAATGAATCTGCTTATAACATGCGATTCTGAAAACTCACAATTTCACAAAATTGTTGATATCACTTTGAGGGATAATCGTTGGAATGTTAGAGCCAAGGTTTTGAGAATGTGGTATTTTACTCACTATGATGCTCCCTTGGAATTAATTTTATCTTATGAAACGGTATTCTTCTACCCTTTTTATCCCATTAATTTTACCGCTTTCATTTTAATGGGGGCACCCATAAAGCCATACGTTTTTATTTGTGCACTTCCATTTGTAACCTTTGATTATAGTTTACAGGGAAGTCAGATTCAAGCCTTAGCTTTTGGGGAAAACGCCCCGAATTTCCTTTTTCTTTTATAGAACGAAGGTTGCTGGTTTAATTTTTCGGGTTTTAGGGTTTCGTTAGGGCCAAAGTATGATAGAGTATGTCCAACGTATAAGGATATTTTTATAACTGACGAGATAAATATCACTCAGAACATCGATCCTACAACTTTGGATGACCTCTTGAGCATCAAACCAATCCTAGGAATTAATGATGGGACAATTATAGATAAATATGCAATTGGGAAGTGTTGTTTACAATACATTATTATTAGATTAAATGGAAAAATCTAACATCGGATTTGGAAGAATTGTGGTTGTTTTTTTTAAATGATTAACTTGTATTCGAAAACATTTTCTTCCTATAGATGTTGTTGGTGCTATAACATGGGTTGGAGAGCTTGAATATGTAGATGACTCTTCAAAGGTTTATTTGTATTCACGTACACGTGCTAAAGTCCAATTCACGCTAAGAGATGCAGAGTAAGTTTTAAGTTTCGGAGTTATATAATCACCTATAATTAAAACTTACTAAATAATGATTTTGGAATTGAAGTAAAAGGGCCATAGAATGTGTTGCCTATGAACCACCAGCTGAGGAATTGTCGAGACGTTTTGAACAAGGTCCATACAAGCATTGGTTTCTTTTCTCCGATTTTTCTAGATCCAAATATTTTGCGGTATGTTGACATGTTTTCTAGAAAATATGAGTAAGAAATTAATACATAACAAAATTATGAGAATATTTTTTTTTTTTACCTAGTGGTTACTTGGCTTAGAGGAATAGAAGGGCCTTCTTCAATTGAGTATCATCGTGTAACTTTGGATGAGTTGAACAGTTTGATGGAATGGTATGAATTTCTTTAAATTTTCATACTGAACATCTGATGATCATAAAAATATTAACAACATCTAACATATTTCCCTCTTTGATTTCGTGTAGTTACCCAAATCCTCCTCTGACATGGTACTCAAACGAGCACCAAACTCTCGATCGCTTCTAACTTGCCTTCACTGTTATTCTATAACTATTAAGAACTTATGAATTTAAAGTTTTTGATTCCTTAAAACCAGTGTAAAGATTGCTAAGCGTTTGGTTCCTATTGTAAGGGTTAATTAACTTCGATTTAAATTTTAGTTAATATATAATATTGCAACTTATACATGTTTATTAGAAGTTGGAAAAGAGCGATTATACACTTTACATATTGCAAGAATAGATTAGCTTTGAAACCCGTACACCTACCACAAACAGGTAAATATAACCAAACTATCTGATATTGCTTTCAAAAAATCGAAAATACTATATGATACGACTCACACGCAGCTACTTTGCGACACAAATAATGTGTTGAATATTAGTCGTATCAATAGCGACAAATAAACGACTTGGTTACTACTATACCCGAAGTAGCGAATTAGTCGACAATTTACTGACCAATTCGCGATTTTTATACGACTCTTAACATCAGATGCAAAAATAGTCGTCATATCATTGACTAGCCTGCGACTATTGTTTCTGGTCTCGATAATGGTCGTTTATCAGTCCTCAATAGACGACTAAATTGGCGACAAATATTTTTGGTCGTATATAAGAGACTAATACACGTCGATATATCAGTTGTCGCAAAATAGTAGCTATATTGTCCCCCTATTAGTGACTACAAGTATAGTCGCACGGTCCAGTCACAACATGTTGTTTTCTTGTAGTGATAGCTTTGTTGAAGTCGTCTCGGAGCTGTCTTTGTCCAGACCTCGTCCATGGTACGTTCCACATTGTCGGGAACTGGTCGACCAATCTCATGGTCGAGCCCGGTCCATCTTGCTCGTCTGGCTCAGGGTCAGTCAATATGATTTCCTCATCAGTTTTAACGTCGATTTAACGACTTTCACTACAAGAAAATCTGTATTTAGCCACGAACGAGCCACGAACTTTTCGTGGCTAAGAATATTCCTGCCACGAACAGCTACGAACCTGCCACGACTGACTTTCGTAGCTAGGTCATAGATATTCGTGGCTATATAGCCACGAATTGTGTTTCATAGCAATTCGTGGAAAAGTAGCGACGAATAGCTACGAGACAGTTCGTGGATAAACTTTGCCACGAATAACCACGACAGACTCCGTGGCTACTTTGCCACGAACTATTTCGTAGCTTTTCATGGCAAATTAGCCACGAATAGCGACGAGAATGGTTGTGGAAAACTTTTGCCACGAATAGCGACGAAGATTTCGTGGAAAATTATAGCCACGACCATTTTTGTGGCTAGTCGTGGCAAAGTTGATATGATAATGGCGCGAAGTCACGGGTGTAATAGTCTGATAACATCAGGCTTTATGTCATGACAGGCTTTATGTCACATTCTGAATCATAGCCACGACTAGACACGACTCAGGTCGTGGCTACAATCTTAGCGACGAATAACCACGAACCTGTTCGTGTCGATTCGTGGTTAAGATTATAGCCACGAAAATGTCGTGACTATTTGTGGCTAGTCGCGGCTACCCAGCAAATAAAAAACGTTTTCAACTCATAACCGGTTTCTATCCCATCATTCACAAGCCATTATAACTGTGGACGAGTCAGAGAATATATTCTCTCCATAGCCACGACTTGTTTGTGGCTATCCGTGGCTCAGTCACCTTATAAAACTTCAACCGAGAGTGAATTGAAAGTATCAAAGAAAAAGTTAAATACATCTATTTCCTTGTGACAAAAAAAAACATCTCTTTTCCAAAAAAAACGAAATAATAGAAAATGTCATAGTTTTTCGAATCGAGGGAGTGGATGTACAAACGTCGAAAACGTCTTGATAATAGTTGTTGGTACTGGATTTCCCTCTAGGAAATCCGGCCCATTAACAGACAAGACAGAGGCCCGTAATTACGAGCCCATTCCAGAATCAAAGACAAATAAGAGAGCCGACTCCTTTGATGGGCCCAAGCAAAACAAACGCCCTGGCAAGGCCCGGACGATGCCGAAGACAATCGAGCTCGAGCTCGGAATAAGATGACATGGAGATAGAGCAACTAGGTCTTCGCCAGTTCAACTGATCCGCGTAAATCTCGGAGATCGTTACGATGGCAAAGCCGAAATATCGGAACGAAGAGGTCAGAGTCGAGACTATTTAAGAGGAGAAGTGGCGACTCATTAAAGACATTCCAACCTAGACTAAGAACACTTCGATTAGATAGCTCGATCTTATACTTTGTACTCTCTTCTCGATTGTGTTTGTTCTATCTCGACGATCAATCTCAATAAAGTCTTTGATTCATAGGAAACTATACCATTTCTATATCCTAAAGTCCAAATCCACGAATACAAATTCTTAGTGTGAATCCCTGATATATCATGGTTTTTACTAGTTTTAGACCATGATATAAGTGTGTTTTTAGTGTCTTTTGTGTTCTTTTAGAGTCTTTTACAGGTATAATCAGGTTTGGAGCTGAATTGGAGATAATGGAGCATTTTGGAGATTTTTGGAGTGTTTGGCCGAGAGATAGAGTTCACTGTCCGAAACAGAGGAAGGTGTCGATCGTTGCACTCTAGCATCGATCGATGCACCAGCGAGATGGGCCAAAAACTCGGCGGTTTAGAAGAATCAAGTTATTACACTTTGATCCAGAAGTTCCTGATATTTACAAAGAAGCCCTTGGCCGAGATTATGCCTATATAATAGAGTTTTTAGAGTTTTTATTAGGGACGCTTTATACTTTTTACATTACGCACTTTCATAATTAAGAGCAGAGGATTTTAGAGCTTTTGGGGCTGATCTGAACCTGTTACATCATCTGTATTTGGAGAAGATTTCGAACCCCTTTTACTCTTATTCTTTTATGCAATTTATTCATTCTATGATTATGTTTTCATTATCTATGTCTGAGTAGATCCATAGTTAGGTTTAGGGTTTCTCACATAGGATTTCATGACTGGCTAGACTTGTTCAAATTCAGTTAAGGATTCATAACTATATATGTTCTTCAATTTAAT